>JAEOAD010000045.1:662500-880000 GCA_036365145.1 Orientallactaga sibirica | reverse complement strand
GTGGAAACTCCGCTCACAAATTGGACTGGAGGCCTGCTCCATGGAAGGGATACATGCCTGGTACTGAAAACCTATGACGGGGAGGTCATGAGCCCTAGGGGTGTTACTCCTGCTGCTGTCTGACTAAATGCATATATTATGCTCATCAAACTGCCCAGTAAGCACTTTTCTTAATGTTCATACCCACATATTAATGCTACTCTCACTTTTGGGTTTGAGAAGCTTCTCTTTTCAGATGGCAGTGACCTCTGGGATGACTCAAAAGACACCATAGTGCTGAGAAGAAGTGACAGAGGAATGTTCAGCATTGAAACATCTCTGTCACACCCTCCAAGGCTTAGGGTAGGATCCATTGGAGAAGAGGGGGCAGAAAGAATGTAAGAGCCAAAGGAAGGGTAGGACTCCTTACAATGCAGTCTTCCACACACAAAATGTCCTGGATATCCATGACGTTGCAGTGCCTCGTAAGTACTACCTACAGAAGACCCTCATATTAGGAGGAAAAGATGATGACATAAAAATAAAAGAGAGACTAATTGAGAGGGGGAGGAGATATGATGGAGAATGGATTTGTGAAGGAGAAAGTAGAGGAGGGGAGGGAATTATAGTTTATTGTCTATAATTATGGAAGTTGTCAAAAAAGCAAAAACAAAAGAATAAAGATGAACTCAAGAAGAATAAATTATAAATTATTAAGTTCATTTAGGGGGAAATCACAAGTTGTGAAATTTAATTAAGGGAGATTAGGGTCTAGGAAGGGAGGCAAAACATATGGGAAGTAGGAAACATGCTCTCATATGGAAAACAGCACAGTCTGTGAGATCCAGTTAAGAGAAATTGAAGTTTCTTTAGGGAATAAACACGTGGAAGAAAGAATTTAGAAGCTTGTGTAGGGAGATTTAGAAGGAACACCCATAGCATCCACCCTGAGTTTCCCCATGGAAGAAAGTTAAAGGGGCAAATGGTGGTGACTTAAGGAGGAATAGCAGAGAGAAAACATCAAAGCAGGGCCGGAGAGATGGCTTAGTGGTTAAGGTGCTCGCCTGTGAAGCCTAAGGACCCATGTTCAACTCTCCAGGTCCCATGTAAACCAGACGTACAAAGTGACACAAGCATGCAAGGTTGCACATGCACACAAAATGGTGCACACATCTGGAGTTTGATTGCAGTGGCTGGAAGCCCTGGTGCACCAGTTCTCTCTTTTGCTCAGACTCTCTCAAAAAAAAAAAAAAAAAAAAAAAAGCTGGGCGTGGTGGTGCATTCCTTTAATCGCAGCACCTCTGCCTCCCAAGCGCTGGGATTAAAGGCGTGTGTCACCACACCCGGCTTCCTTTGGCTCTTACATTCTTCCCGTCACCTCTTTGCAATGGACCCTGAGCCTTAGAAGGTGTGACAGAGATGTTTCAGTGCTGAACACTCCTCTGTCACTTCTTCTCAGCACTATGGTGCCTTTTGAGTCATCCCAGAGGTCACTGCCATCTGAAAGGAGAAGTTGCTTCTCACTTTAATTACATGTATGGTTTTCCTCTGGACTACCATGTGCAGAATCTACAATGAGCAGATTTCCCTTACACTCTAGACCTTTGTGGGTGCTTTCTCTAACTCTAGGCCTGTTACCTGTGTAATTATTCTGAACTCAGGGTACCCATGAATGTAACTCTCTTCATTACTCATTTCTCCTCTGAATCTCCTGGTCTCTGCTTTGATGTTTTCTTTCTTTTTTCTTTTTGTTTTATTTTGTTTTGTTTTTCAAGGAAGGGTCTCACTCTTGCCTAGGTTGTCCTGGAATTCACTGTATAGTCTCAGGGTAGCCTTGAACTCATGGTGACCTCCTACCTCTGCCTGCCGAGTACTGGGATTAAAGGCGTGCGCCACCACACCCAGCTCTTTAAATATATATTTTTTATTTATTTATTTATTTATTTATTTATTTATTTATTTATTTATTTAAGAGAGAGAGAGAGAATGGGCGTGCCGGGCCCTCCAGCCACTGCAAATGAACTCCAGATGCATGCGTCCCCTTGTGCATCTGGCTTATGTGGATCCTGGAGAATCGAACCAGGATCCTTTGGCTTTACAAGCAAATGCCTTAACCGCTAAGCTATCTCTCCAGCCCACTAGTTCCATTTCTGCCAAGAGTTCTTGTGCCAGGGTGAGGTGGCATGTGGGCTGGCATTCCTTGGTTCTCTCTGGGTCTCAGTTTCTAACTAAAACTGCCTAAAAGAAACTAGCTTTCTCCTACCTTCCCCTTCAATAGGATGAAAAAAAAAGATGACATTAAAATAGAAGAGAGATGAGTAAGAAAGGAAAAGGGAAAGTTGCAGGGCATGGTGGCAGACACTCGGGAGGCAGAGGTAGAGGACTGCTGTGAGTTCGAGGCCTATCTGAGACTATGTAGTGAATTCCAGGTCAGCCTGAGCTAGAGTGAGACCCTACCTTGAAAAACAAAACAAACAAAAAAAAGGTTGGAGGTTGGAGAGTTGGGACACTTGCCTGCAAAGCCTAATGACCCAGGTTCAATTTCTTAGTAAAGCCAGATACAGGCCCCTATTTTTCCTGGCTGTTCATCTCCTGAACTTCCAGGTCCTGGTAAGCCACTGTTAGACACAGCGATACTCCCTCTACTCCCTACATTGGCTTTACCCCTTCTCACCTCCCTCATGGAGGGGTCTCTCTGTACTCCCTCCTCTTTCCTTCTCTCTCTCTCTCTTTCTCTTTTTTTGTTTTTTTAGGGTCTTTCTCTAGCCCAGGCTGACCTGGAATTCTGTAGTCTCAAGGCAGCCTCCGACTCATGTCAGTCCTCCTATTTCTGACTCCTGAGTGCTGGGATTAAAGGCGTGTGCCACCACATCTGGCTTCCCCCCCCTTCTATTTATTTGAGGGAGAGAGAGAAAGAATGGGCAGCCCAGAGCTGGAGAGATGGCTTAGCAGTTAAGGCGTTTGCCTGAGAAACCTAAGGACCCAGGTTTGATTCTCCAGGTCCCACTTAAGCCAGATGCACATGGTGGCGTATGTGTCTAGAGTTTGTTTGCAGTGGCTAGAGGCCCTGGCACGCCCATTCTCTCTCTCTTTGTCTCTAATAAATTAATAAATGAATAAATTAATAAATAATAAATCTTAAAAAAAAGAAAAGAGAATGGGCACAGCAGGGCCTCCAGCAACTGCAAATGAACTCCAAATGCATGCGCCATCTTGTGCATCTGGCTTACATGGGTCCTGGGGGATGGAACCTGAGTCATTTGGCTTTGCAGCAAGCTCCTTAACCTCCAGGCCATCTCTCCAGCCACTCTTTTCTTCTTTTAATCTAATAAAGTCTCTCTAAACTTTACCCTATGGTCTATGAATTTTAATTCTTTTTATTTTGAGGCAGGGTATTGCTCTAGCCCAGGCTGACCTGGAACTCACCATCTTCCTACCTCTGCCTCCCAAGGGCTGAGATTAAAGGTATGCGCCATCATGCCTGGCTCCCAGAATTCCAGTTTCAAAGGTACTAGGTGGAGTGAGCTGGCATGACTGGGAACTTAGAGTATGCCTATCCAGTGTGAGTGGATGCCATGGTCCTGGCCACCCTAGCCAGAGGTCTATATCCCCTTAGTGAAACTCATCCCTTAAGTGGGGCTGGGGTCTGTGGGGACTCTGCCCCTGTGATGTTCAGTCTCCTCAAGGACAGCCCAGCTCAGGTAGGCCTGAATCCCCAGTGGCCTTGGCATTGGCTGTCTGGCACCCACCTGAACATTTGACTCCACACCCCAAAGAACACTAACTGAACTTTAGAAACCACCGCTCAGCCAAGCTATGCTGGAATCTGAAGAGGTGGTGACAACAAATCAACTATAAACGACACCAGAGATCCTAGGTCACAAGTTTACCCAGAAGCTCCTAAGTCTCTTCGGTGTGTCCCACTCCACTGCGCCCCTCTTTCTAGCCCCCTCCCTGAGCTGTCTGTAGCTTACACAGTTAGCAATCCCTCCAAAGAACAGCTCAGGCCCTCCCACTCCTGACCCATTTCAAAGCTGAGGAAAGGTGAGGCCAGTCACCTGCTCAAAGATAGCAGTGCTGGTCATCAGTATTGTCTCTTGACTCAGGTGCCAATCTTTCCCCTTTCTTCCTTTCTCCCTTGTTCATGTGAGGTGGAGAGGGGTCAGTGGACATAAGGGAGATTGAGGTGCCTTCTTATATCCTGAGAAATGAGAAAGACATCAGGGTTTGGTAGGAAAACAGGTCTGATCTGCCCAGGTATCCTTGGCCTCTGAAAGTTCATCTTGTTCTGGGGTCCTCCAGAGACCCTCAACAGCCATGTTCCACCCTCTGGTGGCATCAGAATTGACAGTAGCAGCTGGGGAACCCCCTGTTATGACAGTAGATCTCGGGACTCTGACTCATAACAGGCCAGGTCACCTGACCACAGAAGCAGAAAGGGCCCTGCCAGGGGGTTCCCCAGCCACAGCCTTGTTTACCATCCTATCTGGCCTAGGGGTGGGGCCTAGGCGAGGTTAGGACCTGGGCTGGTCTAGACAGTAGGGCATGCTGGGAAGGGCTGAAGCTCTTGGCATCCCCCAGGGACAGGGGTCTCTAGGCCAGCTTCCCATTTCCTATTTTCTGATACTCCCTTTCTGCCATTGGTGAGCAAGCAAAGGAGTTCCTGGTGGCTCTGCACCATTGTTCAGATGCCCCACAGGAAACAGCCTGCCCAAGGCTTGACACTATCAGGCTATTGAGCTGCTGAGTCATGTTTGGCAGGCACCTGACTACAGGCCGCAGCTTTATCCTGCTCCCCTCTCCCTGTCTCCCTGTCTGCATGGCCAGGGATCTAACAGGCTGAGGGGTGTGTTCTTGGGCTAACAGCTGGATTGAAGGAGAAGCCTGTGAGTGGAGTTGTCCTCTTCAGAACAGAGTTGCTTTAGGCATGCGTATTAGCCTTGCATCCCCTGGAAAGGAGCCATCACACCTGTGGCCAAACCTGTGCTGTTCTCTGTGGCCAATCGCTGACCCTTGTGGAGCCCTCACAAACCTAACCCTGGAGAGACTCGGGAAGAAAGGGGCTATCAGGAACTACCAGGAACTTGGGTCCTGGGAAGCTGACCTAGACAGGACCTGGGCTCCAACCCTTTCTAGCATTCCCTCCTGCCCTGAGTGACTCAGCAGGTCTGAGTCCTGTTGACAGGGAGGCTCCATAGGGTGACATTCTTCTGTGACCCACATTCTTCCAAGCAGCCCCCCTAGATCTGGCCTCCTTTTTAGGGGCCTTGCTAAGAGGTCACTTTTTTTTTTTTTTTTTTTTTGGTTTTGCAAGGTAGGGTCTCACTCTGGTCCAGGCTGACCTGGAATTAACTATGTAGTCTCAGGGTGGCCTTGAACTCTCGGCGATCCTCCTACCTCTGCCTCCCAAGTGCTGGGATTAAAGGCGTGCGCCACCACGCCCGGCTAGAGGTCACTTTTTTTGACCAAGCCCAGACTTGCCTTGAAGTAGAAATCCTCTGACCTCAGCCTCCTCCTGGGATTTCAGGTGTGTGCCACCATCCCATGCTAACAGGTTACTTGTGTCATGTAAAGCAGTTTTTAAAAAATTAAATTTAATTAATTTATTTGAAAGAGATAAAGGCAGATAAAGAGAGAGAAAGAAAATGGGTATATCAAGACCTCTAGCCACTGCATAGAACTCCAGATGTATGTGCCACCTTGTGCAGCTGGCTTACATGGGTACTAGGGAACTGAACCTAGGTCCTTTGGCTTTGCCAGCAAGTGCCTTAACCACTAAGTTATCTCTCCAGCCCCTTTTTTTTTTTTTTTTTTTGAGATGACTCATAGCCCAGGCTGACCTGGAATTCACTCCAGGTCAGGGTGGCCTTGAACTGATGGTGATCCTTCTTCCTCTCCCTCCCTAGTTCTGGGATTAAAAAAAACCACGCCCAGCCTTGTCTTTCTTCTTTTTTTAAAAAAAAAAAAAAAAATCGGATTTTGAGATTATTTATTGAGCTAGAGAGACAGGGATTTTATTTATTTATGGAGGGGTGGAGGGAGAGAATGGGCATGCCAGTGCCTCTTAGCCACTGCAAATGAACTTCAAACGCATGTGCCACCTTGTGCATCTCCCTTTTGTGGTTACTGGGGAATCAAATTGAATCCTTAGGCTTCACAAGCAAGTGCTTTAACCACTAAGTCATCTCTCCAGTCCTGTTTTATTTTTTTTCCCTTTAGTATTGGGGATTGAATCTAAGGTGTAACATATGCTAGTTAAATATTGTACCACTGTAACACACACACACATATTGCCTTACTGAGTTGTATTCCTAACCTCTTTTTTTCTTCAAGGCAAGGTCTCACTCTAGGCTGCCTTGGAACTCTGTTTAACCCCAGACTGGCTTTGAACTCACAGTGGTCCTCCCATCTCTGCCTCTCAAGTGCTGGGGTTAAAGGTGCATCTCCATGCCTGACACTTTTAAAAAAATATATTTTATTTATTTATTAGAGAAAGAGAAAAAAAAAGGGTGCTCCAGGGAATCCAGCCACTGCAAAAAAAACTCCAGATGCATGCGCCCCCTTGGCTTACGTGGGTCCTGGAAAATCGAACCAGGGTCCTTTGGCTTTGCAGGCAAATGCCTTAACCACTAAGCCATCTCTCCAGCCCCATGCCTGACACTTTTTTTTATTTATTTATTTATTTATTCTGAGCAGGGCCTTACTCTAGTTCAGGTTGGCCTTGAACTCACCAGGATACTCCTACTTCAGCCTCCCAAGTACTGGGATTAGTCGTGAGCCACCATGTCCACTTTCATCCATTTATATCTATCAATCCACTCATCCATTTCTTTTTGGAGACAAGGCCTGAGTTGGCCTCCAACTCCTGATCCCCTGCTTCCACCCCTCCAGGTTCTAGGATTACTTTTTTTTTTTTCCTCCTTTTTTCTGAGGTAGGGTCTCACTGTAGCCCAGGCTGACCTGGAGCTCACTCTTAGTCCCAGGCTGGCCTTGAACCCACAGTGATCTTCCTACCTTTGTTTCCTGAATGCTGGGATTAAAGGCGTACACCACCACCCCTGGCTAGGATCACTTTTTATTCTGAGGCATAGTTCACTAAATTGCCCAAGCAGGCCTTGAACTTGGGATCCACTTGCCCAGCCTCCCACAGAGCTGGGATTACAGGCTTGCACCACTAGGACTGAAGAAGCACTATTTCTTTCTTTTTTTTTTTTATGTTTTTTTTTCTGTTCATTTTTTTTTTGACAACTTCTATACTTACATACAAAAAACACATATTTCCCTCCCCTCCCCCCATTCCACGTTAGAACTCCAATGTCCATCATATCCCCTCCCTCTTTCCATTAGTCTCTTTTAATTTGATGTCATCATCTTTTTCTTCCATTTTGAGGGTCTTGCGAAGGTATTGCTAGGCACTGCAAGGTCATGGATATCGAGGCCAATTTCTGTCTGGGCAGTTGCACTGTAAGAAGTCATACTCTTCCTTTGGCTCTTCCATTCTATCCGCCCCCTCTTCCGCAATGGTCCCTGAGCCTTGGAGGGTGTGACAGAGGTGTTTCAGTGCTGGGCACTCCTCCATCCCTTCTTCTCAGCACTATGTTGCCTTTTGGGTCATCCCAGTGGTCATCGCCATCTGAAAAGAGAAGCTTCTCTAACCAGAAGTGAGAGTAGCATTAATATGTGAATATGAACATTAAGTGTAGTGCTTTCAGGGCAGCTTGGTGGGAATAATATATACATTTAGCCAGACAAGAGCAGGCTTTATACCCCTAAGGCTCATGACCTCCCCTGCCCATAGACTTTTGCTTAGGTTTTTCAGTATCAGGTATGTATTCCCTCCCGTAGAGAGGGCCTTCAGTCCAATTATGAAGTAGTTGGTTACCCCAAGAGTAGACATGCTACTATTGCACCCATTCAGTCATTGGGCCTGTATGGCCAAACTTGAATATTCAGTGTCCCCTCTTTTCACTGCTGAGGACTTCTGTCTCCCATACGGCTGCATGCAGTGCAGCTTTTTCCAGCTTTCAGTTGGCTGGTCTACAGGGAGAAGGTTTTCTGCTCAGCACCAGCTTGCTTTCTCAGTGACCTTGCCTCTCAGGCAAGAGATGTCTTCAGCAATAGGGTCTTACTATCTGTTTCTCAAGGGAAACCAAGGGAAGAAGCACTATTTCTTGATTATTGGCTAGAGGGCAATAAGTTTGACTCCCTTGGCTGCCTTATGAGGCTAATAGGCCTGAGACCCCTGCCGCTTGAGCCCTGGGCTGACAGGCAGGTGTCTGGGTGTGGGCGAGGAGTCTCTTGGGCCACAGTCTCTTCGTGACCACTGATACTGCAAGAAGCCCTGGCTGGCCCTCCAGCAAGATGGGGGTGAGGGAACTGTCACACATCCCTCAGTCTGACTTGTTAGGAGCTTCTCTGGTACTCAGGCCTGAGTAGGGTTTTTGTAATTTAACGTTTAGTAATGGTCCGGGTGGATGCTGGTAAGTGGAGTGGGGGAAAGGTGTGTGGCATGGGCTGCCACTCAGGACACTAAGCTTGGGATCATGGGGACAGCATGCTGGGAGTCAGCTTATTTTGGGTTGCTTTGCTCAAGAAGTGATCTTCTGATTAGTGGATTTCTGTGTCCTGCTCCTTTTTGTGTAGTGCATACCCATGAACTTGACGACTGCACTGCTGAGTCATGGCCAGGCCCAAGCCTGGTCAGAACCTAGGATAAGAGGCCAGGCGGTCCTTTGCCCCAGGTACGGAGGCTGAGACCGTCCTCTCGGTGTCGCCGGCGCCATTGGCCGAGTGAGGAGGGGGTTGTCAACAAAGGGGCTCTAGGGAGGAGGAGGAGGAGGCCCCGAGCGAAGGGACAGCAGCCCCGGGGCCCTGGCAAGGCGGCTCGCGCGGGGCGGCACGGCGCAAGCGCCCGGGAGGGGCGGGACGAGGAGAGGCCCCGCCCCCGGCCCGAGCAGGGCGGGGCTCCCGCGCTCCCTATAAAAGCCCCGGCCGTGCGCGCTCGGCCGGGCGCTCGCAGTCTCCGCCGTCGTCATGGCGTCGCTCACCGTGAAGGCCTACCTCCTGGGCAAGGAGGAGGCGGCCCGCGAGATTCGCCGCTTCAGCTTCTGCGTCAGCCCGGAGCCCGAGGCGGAGGCGGAGGCGGAGGCCGCGGCCGGCCCGGGGCCCTGTGAGCGGCTGCTGAGCCGGGTGGCCGCCCTGTTCCCCGCGCTGCGGCCCGGCGGCTTCCAAGCGCACTACCGCGGTGAGCGCGGCCTTCCTTCCCGCGGGTGCCGGTGCCGGTGTCGGGCGGCAGGTCCGGCCTGAGCGCCCGCAGCCGGCCTTCCGCGGCCTTGGCGGCCGGTGCCGCCCCTCCCCCGCCGTGATGTGGCAGGTCTGGGCGAGGACGCGGCGGGCCGCCCTCTGGCTCGTCGCGGGGCCGCGTGGTCAGGTTACGCTGGCTCCCCGCGGCGGGCAGGCGGCTCCCGCGGGCGTCAGCTGGTGGTTGGGACGGAGCCGGGCTCGTGAGGCTCGGCGCCGCAGCCTGGGTGGGTGGGTGGGGGGCGCCCGGTGCCTGGCGGGCTGCAGGGACCAGAGCAAAACGTTTTTTCCAGAATCCCGGAACTAAAGTCGGGCACTGGGAGACAGAAGTAGGAGTGAGTAGCTGTGAGTTCTAGGCCAGCCTGAGAATTTCAGATCAGCCTGCACTAGAGTGAGACCCTACTTCGAGAAAGCAAAAGAAAAGAAAACAAACAAAAACAGAATGCCGGAACTAACTCAGTTTGTTGCCATGATGTGACTGGTGGCTGCAGGAGGTGGGGTTAAGGAGAGGTGGTGTATGTGGAAAGCCGCCAGGACTTGCCCTCGGGGAGGGGACAGTGTTGAGACCTCCCTCTGGCGGGCTGGCCACACGTGGGATTGGCCCTTTAAAAAAATTATATCTATCTTTTATACTTATATATAATTTAAATATCTGCCCTCTCTATGTACATGTATATAGAATCTGCCCTTCTCTCTCTCTCTCTCTCTCTGTCTGTGTCTCTGTCTCCCCCCCCCTCCCTCCCTCCCTCCCTCCCTCCCTCCCCTCCCCTCCCCTCCCTCCCTCCCCCCCCCCCTCTCCTGAGACTACATAATGAATTCCAGGTCAGCCTGGGCTAGAGTGAGACCCTACCTCTAAAAAGCAAAATAAAAAAATATAAGTTGAAAAATTTTTTTGTTTTGTTTTTCGAGGTACGGTCTCACTCTAGCCCAGGCTGACCTGGAAGTCACTCTGTACTGTGAGGGAGGCCTTGAACTCACAGCGGTCCTCCTACCTCTGCCTCTGGAATGTGCTGGGATTAAAGGTGTGCGCCACCATGCCCTGCCCATCTTAGAATTTTTTCTTTTTACCTCTCATTTCCTGTCCTCCCAAAGCCCAGACTACTATTACTTTGTATATTTACCTATTCTGTATATTAAGTACAAATGGAGTCTTATAATTTTTTTTTTTTTTTTTTTTGATTTTTCGAGGTAGGGTCTCACTCTGGTCCAGGCTGACCTGGAATTAACTATGTAGTCTCAGGGTGGCCTCGAACTCTCGACAATCCTCCTACTCTGCCTCCCGAGTGCTGGGATTAAAGGCGTGCGCCACCACGCCCGGCTTATAATGTATTCTTGTAATTCATTCATTTACTAGAATGGTCCAAGGTTCATCTGTGTTGTAGATCACACCAGAACCTCATTTTTTTGATTTGTGTTTTTTTTTTTTTTTTTTTTTTTGAGGTAGGGTCTCACTCTGGCCCAGGCTGACCTGGAATTAACTATGTAGTCTCAGGGTGGCCTTGAACTCATGGCGATACTCCTACCTCTGCCTCCCGAGTGCTGGGATTAAAGGCGTGAGCCACCACGCCCGGCTTGATTTGTTTTTTTTAGGCAGGGTCTCACTCTAGCCCAGGCTGACCTGGAATTCACTCTAGTCTCAGGGTGGCCTTGAACTCACGGTGATCCACCTACCTCTGCCTCCCGAGTGCTGGGATTAAAGGCCTGCGCCATCACGCCCCGCTTTAGAACCTCATTAAAAAAATGCATTTTATTTATTAGCCGGGCGTGGTGGTGCACGCCTTTAATCCCAGCACTCGGGAGGCAGAGGTAGGAGGATCACCGAGAGTTCGAGGCCACCCTGAGACTACATAGTGAGAGACCCTACCTCAAAAAAAAAAAAAAAAAAAATATATATATATATATATATATATATATATTTTATTTATTTATTTGAGAGAGAGAAGGGAGGCACACCAGGGCCTCCGGCCACTGCAAATGAACTAACTCCAGGAACTCCAGATTCATGCGCCCCCTTGTGCATCTGGCTTACATGGGTTCTGGAGAATTGAACTGGGATCCTTTGGCTTTGCAGGCAAACGCCTTAACTGCTAAGCCATTTCTCCAGGCCCCCTTTTTCTCTTTAATTATTGAGAGAGAATGGGCACACCAGCCGCCTCTCAGTGAAGTTCAGACTTGGGCGCCCCTCTGTGGGCAAGCGCTGCATTGCATGCTTGCGTCACTCGCGTCCGGCTAAACGTGGGACCTGGTGATTGAATGGGCGTTCTTAGGCTTGGCAGGCAGGTGCCTTAACCACCAAGCCATCTCTCCAGCCTCTCATTTTGTTTTTGTGGATGAAGTGTGTAGTTTTCTTAGATAGGCTACTTTTAAAACTTATTTTTTAATTTTAGAGAGAGAGGGAGAGAATTAGCACACTAGGGTCTCAGCCACTGCAATTGAACTCCAGATGCTTGCGCCACCTGGTGGGCATGTGTGACCTTGCACTTGCCTCACCTTTGTGTGTCTGGCTTACATGGAAACTGGAGAGTCAAACATGGGTCCTTAGGCTTTGCAGGCAAGCGCCATAACACCTAAGCCATTTCTCTAGCCCCCACATTTTTTAAAAAATATTTTTTATTTTTATTTTTTATTTGAGACAGAGAGAGAGAATGGGCACGCCTGGGCCTCTAGCCACTTCAAATGAACTCCAGATGCATGTGCCACCATGTGCATCTGGCTTATGTGGGACCTGGAGAATTGAACCTGGGTCTCTAGGCTTCGCAGGCAATTGCCTTAACCGCTAAACCATCTCTCCAGCCCCCCACATTTTTTTTTTAAGTTTTACTTATTTTAGCCTGGTGCTGTGGTGTATGCTTTTAATCCCAGCACTTGGGAGGCAGAAGTAGGAGGATTGCCATGAGTTTGAGGTCACCTTGAGATACCTAGTGAAATCCAGGTCAGCCTGGGCTAGAGCAAGACCTTACCTTGAAATACCAAAAAAAAAAAAAAAAGGAAGAGGGAGGATGGTTGTGCGAGGGCCTCTAGCTCTAGCCATTGCAAATGAACTCCAGATGCATGCACCACCTTGTGCATCTGGTTTTTTAAATTATTATTATTTTGGTTTTTCGAAGTAGTCTCACTCTAGCCCAGGCTGACCTCGAATTCACTCTCAGGCTGGCCTTGAACTCACAGCAATCCTTCTTACCTCTGCCTCCTGAGTGCTGGGGTTAAAGGAGTGTGCCACTATGCCTGGCTATGCATCTGGCTTTTATGTGGGTACTGGGGAATTGAACTGGGGTCCGTAGGCTTTGCAGGCAAGTGCCTCAACTGTTGAAACGTCTCCCCACATTTCCATCTTCATCACATTTTCTCTGGTCTTTCGTTGGTATTGGGTTGTTACCACCTTTTGGGGCCACCCCTATTGTACGGTGGTTACTGCTGTCTGGCGGCTTATAGGCTTGGTGCAGCTTGCATGATGGTGCTTTAAGACTGGTTAGACTAACATAAAAATCTGCAAGCTGGGAATGGTGGTACATACATGTTACCCCAGCACTGAGGGGGTAGAGGCAGGAGGAGGCTTTATGTTTTCTAGGCTGCTGAATTGCATTGCAAGAGCGTGTCTCAAAAAGCCAACAACTGGAGACATACCAATGCATGTTGTTTTAGTGTTGTTTGGGGAGGGAGTGGACAGATGGGCTCCCCTTCTTACTCCTAAGCCCAAGGCATTTGAAGGGCAGGGGACTTCTTACATGTTACCTGTTACAGCAGCTAGCTAGCTTTCTTTCTCTTTTTCTTTCTTCTGGTTTCTTAAGGTAGTGTCTCTTTCTAGCCCAGGCTGACCTGGAATTCACTATTATAGTCTCGATCGAACTCACAGTAATCCCTCTACCTCTAGGCCTTCTGAGTGCTGGGATTAAGGGTGTGTGCCACCATGCCCAGTTACAGTAGCTTTCTTTTTTTTTTTTTTTTTTTTTTTTTTTTTTTTTTGCAAGGTAGGGTCTCACTCTGGTCCAGGCTGACCTGGAATTAACTATGTAGTCTCAGGGTGGCCTCGAACTCTTGGCGATCTTCCTACCTCTGCCTCCCGAGTGCTGGGATTAAAGGTGTGCGCCACCACGCCCGGCTAGTTACAGTAGCTTTCTGAAGGGGCTACTGGCCCAGAGGCTGAATGGCAGGTGGCCAGCTGTTGCCATTGCTCTTGTCCACATTTTCTCTGCCTTGTGCATGCAGCCCTGGTCCAGGGCCTTAGTTGTATCAAGGTGAATAGTAATCTTGCCCCTTTCCCCAGCCTCAGCACACTGCAGTAGTGAATGCCCAGCTGAGAAGCCTGGATGCTTCTCTACTGCCTTTTCCTCTTCCCTCCAGTACTGAGGGTGGAACCCAGGGCCTTTTGCCTGCTAGGCAATACTTCTCTACCACTAGCCACACTCCCAGCCCTAATATGTGTCTCTTAACAATCTAGATGAGGACGGGGACTTGGTTGCCTTTTCCAGTGACGAGGAACTGACAATGGCTATGTCCTACGTGAAGGATGACATCTTCCGCATCTACATTAAAGGTAAGGCAAGGAGCTGCTCTGGGGCACTGCCTGAAACCAGGTGCTCCTGGTTTTGTAACAACAGGGCCTGGCCTCCTTCCAAAGAGGTCAGGGACATCATAAATGCTGAGTCAGTCTTTAACTGATGGAGTGGGGTCTGGTTCCCAGGTCTGGCAGCAGCCTTAGGGCTTTGGTGAGGACTAGGTCAAAGGTATACAGGCAAGGGTTCCCTCCTGCTCTGCTGCCTGGGCCACATGTGCCTGGTTAACCGGTACACAGGCTGGGACCTTTAAGAGCTTGTCGCGTTCTGTTGCTTTTGCTCTAGCAACTGGGTTCTGAGTAGAATGTTGTTTGTCCAATGGGCCCAGGGATCTTGATGACTGACAGCCCTACAGTTAAGATGGGAAACTTCAGGGGCCTTCGTCCTAACCACTCTCCACCCTCCCCGTAGAGAAGAAGGAGTGCAGGCGGGACCATCGCCCACTGTGTGGTCAGGAGGCACCCCGCAGCATGGTGCACCCCAATGTGATCTGTGATGGTTGCAATGGTCCTGTGGTAGGAACTCGCTATAAGTGCAGTGTGTGCCCAGACTATGACCTGTGCAGTGTCTGCGAGGGGAAGGGCTTACACAAAGAGCACAGCAAGCTGGTCTTCCCCAACCCCTTTGGGCATTTCTCTGAGGTGAGTGTACGCTTTGTGGTCCTGGTGGGGGTAGGGGAGGGGAAGGTGCAGGGTGGTAGGAGCCCATGACCCTGACTGACTCTCCACTGCCCGGTCTTCTGCTTTTTCCTCCCAGGGCTTCTCTCACAGCCGCTGGCTCCGGAAGCTGAAACATGGGCATTTTGGGTGGCCTGGCTGGGAGATGGGTCCACCAGGGAATTGGAGCCCACGTCCTCCTCGAGCAGGGGATGCCCGTCCCAGCTCCAGCCCCGCGGCTGAGTCTGGTGAGGCTTGTGTTGGAATTGGCTTCTGAATGTTGAGAGTAGCCAGTCATCTCAGGTGGGCTCTTAGCCAAGCCTTCCTCATGTCCTGAATCCTTGCTGTGTCCTGGTGAGGCTGGATTCAGCCATTCTTTTTTTAAAAATACTTTTATTTATTTATTTAAGAGAAAGTGGCAGATTGGGAGGGAGGGGAGCATGGGCACACCAGGGCCTCCAGCCACTGCAAATGAACTCCAGATGCATGCACCCCCTTGTGCATCTGGCTTACGTGGGTCCTGGAGAATCGAACCGGTATCCTTTGGCTTTGCAGGCAAACTCCTTAATCGCTAAGCCATCTCTCCAGCCCCTGGGTTCAGCCATTTTTGTCAGTTTTTTGTTTTTGGGGTGCTAGAGATTGAACTCGGCTTTGTAAAGACTAGGTAAGTGTTGTACTGTGCAACCCCAGTCCCAATTGATACTTCATTTCTTCAGGGTTCTTAGGAGGAGTAAATTTCTTTTTTACAAATGAAGACTGAGGTGCCTCAGTCCCCAAGGCATTCACCATGTGGTTCTTCTTGCCTTGCCAGGCTGCCTTGCTTGAGGTACCCTGAGGTGCAAGTGGGTGACCTTCCTGAATCATTGTAATGTATTTTGTTTCTATTTTGTGTTAACTTAGGAAAATCAGTTGCTCAAATCTTAAAAACATGGTTACAAAGCCAGTTGTGATGCACATACTTGTGATATCAGCACTTGGGAGGTGGAGTTAGGAAGATCAGAAGTTCAAGGCCAGCTTTGGTTACCTGAAACATTGACATTAAATAACAAAAATCACCCCAAAACTCCACAGTCACAAAGTAAAGAACTTGGACGTAAAAACTAGGCATGGTGGCCCTCACTTGTAATCCTGGCATTCTGGAAATAAAGGCAGAAGGATCAGGAGTTCAGGGACATCCTCAGCTACAGAGTTTGAGGCTAGCTTGAGCTACATGAGACGATCTCAAAACAAAAAGGGCTGGAGAGATGGAGTCTCTTCATTGCCTAGGTGCTTCCCAAATCCTTGACTCACAGTGATCCTCCTCCTTCAGCCTCCCCAGCTCATTCTAGTTTTATTAATCACACTGAATCCTGTGATCACTTAATTCTTTGGGACAAATATGAGGGTGTGTACTTTCCTTCCTTCCTCCCTCTTCTTGAACAGGTCTTGTAACAGGCCAGCCAGCAACTCAAACTGGCCTTGAACTTGAGTCCCCTTTCTCAGCTTCCTGCATGCTGGGATTACAGATGTCTGCCATATGACCAGCTGGGATATTTGTTTGATTTTGAGTAAATAACTTATGTAGGATATGGTCGACTGAGTATACTGGCCACTTGTGGGGTACAGAGGAGAGGGTTAGGATGTGGCCTACAAGTGGAGGAGGAATGCAAAGTGGGAGGATAAAAGAAGCCGTTGAGTGTGGTCAGGTGTTCAGCATGGTGATTAACTAGAGAGGGTTGGACCTTGGCACAAATATTCTAGTACTGTACTAGGAATTAAAGATATGACACTAATATTTTTGTCAAAATCAACAGCTTGTGGTACATCAGAGGATCCCAGTGTGAATTTCCTGAAGAATGTTGGGGAGAGTGTAGCAGCTGCCCTCAGCCCTCTGGGTAAGTGAGCTTCCTTGTGATCCTTTGAGACACCCCAGCAGCTTAGTGACTCAGTGTTTATGTGACCTTTTGCAGCTTTCATCAAAAATGCTCAGAGGCATAGGCAATGTGCTCTTGACAGGAGCAAGGTTTTGTTGCATAAAACCAACTTTTGCCAGGCATGAGGCTGAGGTGGGAGGATTACTGTAAGTTCAAGGCCAGGCTGTGGCTATAGAGTAAGTTCCAGGTCAGTCTGGGCTAGAGTGAGACCCTGCTACAAAAACAAAAAACACTTCCTACCCAAAGAAAAAGAAAAAAATATTTAAAAAAATTACCAAAAAAAAAAAAAAAAAAAAAAAAAGTGGGGTGTGGTGGCGCACGCCTTTAATCCCAGCAGAGGTAGGAAGAGCGCTGTGAGTTCAAGGCCACCCTGAGACTACATAGTTAATTCCAGGTCGGCCTGGGCCAGAGTGAGCCCTACTTCAAAAACAAAAAACAAAAAAAAAAAAAAATGAGGATCGATGAGAGTTCGAGGCTACCCTGAGACTACATAGTTAATTCCAGGTCAGCCTGGACCAGAGTGAGACCCTACCTCGAAAAACAAAAACACAAAACAAAAAAAAAATGAGGATCGATGAGAGTTCGAGGCTACCCTGAGACTACATAGTTAATTCCAGGTCAGCCTGGACCAGAGTGAGACCCTACCTCGAAAAACCAAAAAAAAAAAAAAAAAAAAAAAAAAAAAAAAAAAAAGAGGGCTGGAGAGATGGTTCAGTGGTTAAGGCACTTGCCTGCAAAGTCTAAGGACCAGGGTTAGATTCCCCAGGACCCATGTAAAGCCAGATGAAGTAAGTGGCACATGAATCTGGAGTTTCTCTGCAGTGGTAGAGGCCCTGGCATACCCATTCTGTCTTTCTCTCTCTCTGCTTACAAAGTAATAAATAGTTAAAAAATTAATTTTTTTTTTTTTTTTTTTTTTTTGTTTGCAAGGTAGGGTCTCACTCTGGTCCAGGCTGACCTGGAATTAACTATGTAATCTCATGGTGGCCTTGAACTCTCAGCGATCCTCCTACCTCTGCCTCCTGAGTGCTGAGATTAAAGGCATGAACCCCCCCCCCCCGGCTAAAAAATTAATTTTTGTAAGTGCTAGACTATAAGCACCTAAAAGATTGAATTCTCTTGACAAATGGTTGAGAGGGAGAGGGAGAAAGAATGGGACTGCCAGGGCCTCCAGCCACTGCAAACAAATTCCAGACACATGCGTCCCCTAGTGCATCTGGTTTACATGGGTCCTGGGGAATCGAACCGGGGTCCTTTGGTTTTGCAGCCATCACTCCAACCATGTGTGTGTGTATGTGTTTGTTTTTAAAATTATTTATTTATTCATTTATTTATTTTGAGATACAGGGGGGAGAGAGTGAGTGAGAATGCCAGGGCCTCTAGCCACTGCAAATGAATTCCAGATGCGTGTGGCACCATGTGCATCTGGCTTACGTGGGACCTGGAGAATTGAATCTGGGTCCTTAGGCTTTGCTGGCATGCATATTAACCGCTAAGCCATCTCTCCAGCCCTTGTTTTGTTTCTTTGGAGGTAGGGTCGCACTCTGGCTAGGCTGACCTGGAACTGTACCACCAGGCCTGGCTGGCTTCTTTTTTTTTTTTTTTTGGTTTTTCGAGGGAGGGTTTCTGGTCCAGGCTGACCTGGAATTAACTATGTAGTCTCAGGGTGGCCTCGAACTCACGGCAATCCTCCTACCTCTGCCCCCCAAGTGTTGGGATTAAAGGCATGTGCCACCATGTCCGGCTGGCTGGTTGGTTGGTTGGTTTTTTGAGGTGTAGGGTTTTGCTTTAGCCTAGGCTGACCTGGAGTTCACTATGTAGTCTGTGGGTGGCCTTGAGCTCATGGTGATCCCCCTACCTCTGCTTCCTAAGTGCTGGGATCAAAAGTGTGTGCCACCATGCCTGGCTTTTATTCAATTTTTTCTTTTTTTGGGGGGGGGGCTTCCTTTTTCTTTTCTGTTTGTTTATTTATCTTTTTTGGAGACAGAGGAAAACTGATAGAGAATGGCTGTGCCAGCAGCCTCTCAGCCGCTGTTTATGAACTCCAGATGTGTGCGCCCCCTTGTGGGCAAGTGCATCATTGTGTCCTTACGTCACTGCATCTGGCTAACCGTGGGACCTGGAGATTGGAACCGGCATTCTTAGGCTTAGCAGGCAGGTGCCTTAACCACTAAGCCACCTTTTTCTTTTTTGAGACAGGGTTTCACTTGAGCCCAACCTGGCGTAGATTTCACTGTGTAGCTTAGACTGAACTCAAATTGTGGCATTCCCATCTCAGCTTTGTACTACAAGGCAGAGGTCTGCTGAAGGTGGCCGCAAGTGTTGGCTCTGAGGCATACATGAGCTTTTAGGAAGTGCCTGCTACATCCCTCTGAAAGCCTGGGACATGGGGTCCGTAGGGTCAGACTGCGTGGTAGAGAAGCGGCCGGTAAAGATCAAGATGACTTCCACTTAAAGATGCTAAGGGCTGCTGGGCATGGTGGAGCACGCCTTTAATCCCAGCACTCGGGAGGCAGAGGTATTAAGAGGCTCTCTGTGAGTTCGAGGCCACCCTGAGACTACATAGTGAATTCCAGGTCAGCCTCGACCAGAGTGAGACCCTACCTCGAAAAATTGAAAAAAAAAAAAAAAAAAAAAAAAAAAAAAAAAAAAAAAAAAAAAAGCTCAGGGCTGAGCTTTACCAATGAATGAAGACAGCCCAGGAAAAGTGCCCCAACCCACCAGTCCAATCCTTCTATCTCCATTCTTTGGCTGTTGGGCACAACTGTCCAAGCTGTCCTGGAATTCACTCTAATTTAAGGGTAGCCTCGAACTCAGAGTGAACCTCCTACATCTGCCTCCCAAGTGCTGGGATTAAAGGTGTGTGCCACCATGCCTGGCTTGACTTAATGGTGTTAATGCTACATTGAACAACTTAGATAGCTCTTTGTAGAAATAAATACCATATTTGAGGCCCTGAGTTTGGTCTGCATCACTAAGAAAATGGGTACAGACAAAAAAGAGCTCATACCACATGTGGCTTCTATACTAGTTAGAGGCTGTGAGAGAAAGAAAGACCTGATGTCCTTGATGCTATTTGGAGAGAAGGAAGTAGTGGAACATTGGTTTGGCTGTAGCTTGGGGATAAGTGGGGCCTAAGCCCCACCTGCCACTCACTTGGTGCATAGTGGAGGCAAGGACGACTGAAGTCAAAGTCATGGGAATTTTCTTCTTTGAATAACTGAGCCTGGGGTTTTAACTGTCCCTTAATGGACTTCCCAGAGGAGAGGCCCAGAGGGGAAGGAGTTAGTACAGTCTCCTTAAGTCAGTGGTTAGGGGGGAATCAGAGACAAAGCCTTTCATTGGTAGTATGGGAAGCTAGAAAACAGTGGAACCATCAGTGCCTTTGATTTGTTTGTTTTTTTTTGATTTTCCGAGGTAGAGTTTCACTCTAGCTCAGACTGACCTGGAATTCACTGTGGAGTCTCAGGGTGGCCTCGAACTCAAGGCGATTCTCTTACCTCTGCCTCCCGAGTGCTGGGATTAAAGGCGTGGCCACCACGCCCGGCCACCAGTGCCTTTGAAAGTTAAGTGGGCATGGTAGTGCATGTCTGTGATCTCAGTACTTAGGGGGCTGAATCAGTAGATGAAGTTTGAGGCCAGTCTGGGATACACAGGCAGACCCTGTCTCAGAAAACAAAGTCTGAAGTGAAGTGGTTTTTCAACCAGGAATTCTTTTTTTTTTTTCTCGAGGTAGGGTCTCACTCTAGCTCAGGCTGACCTGGAATTTGCTATGTAGTCTCAGAGTGGTCTTGAACTCACAGCGATCCTCCTACCTCTGCCTCCCAAGTGCTGGGATTGATGGTGTGCGCCACCACGCCCGACTCAACCAGGAATTCTATACCTGTCTAAAATGATCATGGAAGAGAGCAGAACAAGTTTTCTGATATGCAAGATCTTACCATTTGTACCAAGGGAAAAAGAGAACCCAGAATGAAGAGAAGGTAGGGGGAGAGAAAAGCCCTTGCTTGGGATGAAGAGAAAGTGGAGGCTGGGCCACGCTGCCAAGAGGATGGTTTGTCTGCTTCAGGGGTGCTCTTCATGGAAGAGCCAGAGCTGGTGGCATCTGGGCACCCGATAGCCTTCAAACAAGTAGGAAATGAGAACACGAGAAAGTCAGCAAACAAGGGAAGGGTGCACTCAACGTCAGAAAAAAGTGACACTACATGATGCTAGCATAAATACTGGGTGTTGTTTCAACCAAAGGTTGGGTTTTTTGAAAGGACAGGGAAAGGGGAGATAAATATTGACACAGTGGGAAGGTAAACTGATGTGAACAAGGGGGTCAGAGCTGAGGAGTTTAAAAGGGCCATAGTTTCTGGGGAGTGGGGTGACCATAAGGTGGGGGAGGCAGGGAATTGTCACCATAAGGAACTCAAATGTAAGTTGTGGGCATACAGTCCTTGGAAGGCATTTAAACCAAATTGAAAAACGCTAATTCTATTCTGCCCTCCATCCCCCCACCCCTAAGCGTCAAACCCACATGAACCTAGGGGTGGCCAGGCTGGCTGTGTACACAGCTTATCACCTGTCTCTGAGCCAAACCTTGAAGTTCAGATGTCTATTTGTCACGTTATGAGGACCTGTGTGCAGGCATAGTTTGTTGTGTGGTCCCCAGCACTATGGCTGGGTGTCCTGTCCATGTGTTTTATTTTATTTTTAGGTTTTTCAAGGTAGGGTTTCACTGTAGCTCAAGCTGCCCTGGAATTCACTATGTAGTCTCAGGGTGGCCTCGAACTCACAGTGATCCTCCGCCTCCCAAGTGCTGGGATTAAAGGCGTGTGCCACCACACTTGCCCATGTGTTTTTTTTTTTTTCATTTTACTTTATTAGAGACAGAGAGAGAGATACAGAAATAGGCAGGGGGGGAGAGAGAGAGAGAATGGGTGCACCACGGCCTCCAGCCACTGCAAACGAACTCCAGATGCATGTGCCCCCTTGTACATCTGGCTTACGTGGGACCTGGAGAATTGAGCCTCGAACCGGGGTCCTTAGGCTTCACAGGCAAGCGTTTAAGCATTACGCCATCTCTCCAGCCCATCACCCATGTGTTGTGCAGCCTGCTGTTCTGCCAGGTTAGGAGAAGCAAGGTCCCCCTGGGTGCTTTCTGATTCAGGAGCTGACCTTGAATACTGGCTGAAGTGAATGTTCAAGTTAGCTGAAGGGTGCTTCCAGAAGTGAGGATCTGGGACCATGGCTGGGCCAAGCAGTTCAGCCAATAGGATTGAAGCTAAGGGCTGAAGGTGACTTGCATTGTCAGTGTCTCAACGGATTGTTAGGTGCTGGTGTGGGCCAATGTCTCATTTGCTTGTTTCCTTCTTGGCTGTAGGCATTGAAGTTGATATTGATGTGGAGCATGGAGGGAAGAGAAGCCGTCTGACACCCGTCTCCCCACAAAGTTCCAGTACAGAAGACAAGTGCAGCTCTCAGCCAAGTAGCTGCTCTTCTGAAGTTAGTAAATCGGATGGTACTGGCACAGCACAGTCTCTGACTGAGCAAATGAAGAAAATTGCTTTGGAATCCAAAGGGCAGCCTGAGGTAGGCCTGCCCTCTCATGTCCAGCACTCTTGTGACCTGTGGGACCCTCATGCTTGCAGTTATGTCTGTGGCATTTGAGTTACTCAGAACCTTCTGCAGGAACTTGGTAGGAAAAAAGAAAAAAACTTCAGGGCGGAGATGGGGATGTAATTGGGTGGTAGAGTACTTACCTAGCACATGCAAGAGCATAAACATTGTGGAAAAGAGAAATATGCTTGTGCTTGGCAAGCAGCTCACTGTTGCCTCCCCCAGGTGTACTCAGCTTACTGTTGCTCATGAGGGTTGTATTCCAGGAACAGATGGAGTCTGATAACTGTTCAGGAGGAGATGATGACTGGACACATTTGTCTTCAAAAGAAGTGGATCCATCTACAGGTGAACTTCAGTCTCTCCAGATGCCAGAATCCGAAGGGCCAAACTCTCTGGACCCTTCCCAGGAAGGGCCCACGGGGCTAAAGGAAGCTGCCCTGTACCCACATCTTCCACCAGGCACGTAGTCTTGAAAGGCTTAATTTTCCTACTTTTCTCTTGGCATATCCTGTCACCTTATGGTCTTAGCAACACAAAAAAAGGTTTGAGATGGTAGACGGCTGCTACTGTGAGCCTTATGTGTTGTTTTTCTTTGGTATTGTTTTGAGGCTGGCCTTGAACCTTGATGTCCACATGCCTCGGCCCTGCACCACTGTGCTTGGTAGGGATGATTTCGACCTTGTCTCTAGGGAGCATTAGTAAGCCCATCTAGTTTTAGGAGTTTCTAAATCTTATCACCCAGATGTATTGAAACATGTGAAGAGTCAGAGAGACCCTGTGCACTCTTTCTCATGGACAGTGCTAACCTCTAGGCCCAGTAGGAGCGAGCCAGGCAGAGATGCAGCCTATCCTTGGGCTCCTGGGCAGCACTGTTTTGCCATGTTGAAGTAGATAACCTATCTCTGGGCAAAATCAGACTGTATTTTCTGTGGGAGTACAGCCGGTGGCAAGCTCGGGAAGGTGATGCGCGCTTGCTGTTCCAGCTATGGGAAGGCAGGACATCCTGAATACTGAGACACTGTCTCAGAATGAATTCCAAAATGTGTCTGCACATGTCATTCAGTGGTAGAGGCCTTGTCCCACATGTGAGGCTCTTAAAAAAAAGGATGGGGCCAGGCGTGGTGGCGCACGCCTTTAATCCCAGCACTTGGGAGGCAGAGGTAGGAGGATCACCAAGAGTTCAAGGCCACCCTGAGACTCCATAGTTAATTCCAGGTCAGCCTGGACCAGAGTGAGACCCTACCTCACAAAACAAAAAAAAAAAAAAAAAAAAAAAAAAAAAAAAGGATGGGGAATCAGAA
The DNA here is from genome assembly GCA_036365145.1 of Orientallactaga sibirica. NCBI lineage: Eukaryota > Metazoa > Chordata > Mammalia > Rodentia > Dipodidae > Orientallactaga > Orientallactaga sibirica. The sequence continues at coordinate 856,691 of JAEOAD010000045.1, read as the reverse complement.
GGCAGGTGGTAATTACCATGAGATTCAAGTCTATTTCTGTAAGTAAAGGGACTTTTCTTTTTTCACTTTTTTTCTTTTGTTCAGTATTTTTGAGGTGGGGTCTCACTCTAGCTCAGGCTGACCTGGAATTCACTTGTAGTTTCACGGTGGCCTTGAACTCATGACAATCCTCCTCCTTCTGCCTCTTGAGTGCTGGGATTAAAGGTGTATATCATCATGCCTGGTGTAAATTTTAGAAAGAGAACAAGCCTGCACCTCTGAGGGTCCCTGTGAAGGTTAAAGGCAGTGGGTGCTTTGCTGGCCAAAGGATTTTGTACTGCTGTGTTTGGGTTCTGTGGGGCTTACTGATGATCCCTCATGGTTTTCCTCTTTGGTCTTGGCAGAGGCTGACCCCCGGCTGATTGAGTCGCTCTCCCAGATGCTGTCCATGGGTTTCTCTGATGAAGGTGGCTGGCTTACTCGGCTTCTGCAGACCAAGAACTACGACATCGGGGCTGCTCTGGACACCATCCAGTACTCAAAGCACCCTCCACCATTGTGACAGACAGTGTTTGTGCCTAAACCCCACATTCCCCTTTGTCTCATAGTTGCATTGAGTAGAAGCAAGGCCTTGGTAAAGGCCACTTCTGCAGCAGACTTCAGAATTTGAGGGTGGGGGTGCAATAGGACAAGGGACTTGAGTAGTGTTCTGAAGGCATATGTGTGCGGATAGCTTCTGAGCTTCTCCTGCCTCTTCCCTGAGGGACACTTGCTCTCCCTGCCAGCATCATACCAGCAGTACAGAATGTTTTCTGCTTTCTCTGTTCAAAATAATCAATACACTGACATTAGTTATTTTCAACAAATGGAAATGTTTTGTTGGAGTGCATGGAGGAGGCAGTCATCTAAGCTTTGGGCTCAAGATGTACTGCCTTGTTTCAAGACCACTCTAGTTAGCTTGTGTCCAGGTGTCAACTGCTTTTAAAGAAAATCCCTCTGTAGTAACCTGTGGCCTGATTTATAAACAATCTGTAATTAAATGGCATAAGCACTTTAATCAAACCTGTGGTCCTTATACTGTAGTGAGAGAAACGTTTGACAAGAATGTTAACTTTTGGTCATTCTCACAGATTACTTTTTTTTAAAAACCATTTGCAGGAGGAGACAGAATGGGTGTGTAAGGGGCCCTCGCCAGTACAAATTCCAAATGCAGGTACTGGGAAACCTTAGTTATAAAGCTTTGCAAGGAAATGCCTTTGAGTTTTTTTTCTTTCAAGAAGGGTCTCAGGGTGGCCTTGAACTTATGGTGATCCTCCTACCTCTGCCTCCCAAGTGCTGGGATTAAAGGTGTGCACCACCACGCCTGGCCCTTATTTAAAAAAAAATTTTTTTTTTTTGGTTTTGCAAGGTAGGGTCTCACTCTGGTCCAGGCTGACCTGAAATTAACTATGTACTCTCAGGGTGGCCTCGAACTCTCGGCAATCCTCCTACCTCTGCCTCCCAAGCGCTGGGATTAAAGGCGTGTGCCACCACGCCCGGCTTTTTAAATTTTTTATGAGACAGGCAGATAGAGAATGGGCACACCAGGGCTTCCAGTGCCTGCAGATGAACTCTAGATGCATGTACATCTGGCTTACGTGGGTCCTAGGGTATTGAACTTGGGTCTTAGGCTTTGCATCTTTCTAGCCCCAGGCCTCTCCAGGCACCTTGCATCTATGCCATGGAACACGGAAGATGGGATCTAAGTGATTACCACAGAAATGACAGCTCACAGATCCTCCTCAAAGTCCTCCCCTGTTACAAAGAGGTTGTGCAGTTGCATGGGTGGGGCCTTGTGTACTCTGTCAGCCAAGAGCCCACCCTCTGTCTGAGATCTTGTGCTCCATGACAGCTCAGAAAATTTTCTGTTGGACCCTTCAGGATTGGCTGTGGGAGCATAAGTGGCCCAAGGAAGGTGGACAGAGGTGGGGGACCCACTGAGGTGGCTGGCCTTTGGGGTCTTGGTCTCAGGGGTACCTTGCTCAGCTTGTGCTGGACCTGCTGGCCTGGAGTCCCAATGTAGCGGTCTTGATGGTTCTGTGTCCACATGTGGTCTGTCCCCAGGTGACAGGAGAAATCGTGCCCATTTAGAAGACGAGGCCTTAACCTGCAAGGCAGGACTTGGTAGTTTGCATCGAGGAAAACCAAAGTCCCTGGGGTGGCAGTGTGCAATTCCAATACAGTGGCTGCTGCTTTGCTGTGTCACCGTCAGGTCACTGAAGCTCTGAAAGAAATCACAGAAGATGCCATCTGACCTGCAGGGACAGCCTACCCTACCGCTGGCCTCACCACAATGCTGGCTCTTGCTTTACACTAACCTCCTTGGGTAGGAGCATGCTTTCATTTTGAGGGTTAGCAAAATGTCCTAACCCCATGACTGTTTCCCACAAAAAGACACTTCATTGGGTGGACCCATCTGGGGGTCTTTAAGTCAGATAAGCAGTACCTGAATGAAGGTGTGAACAGGAAGGGCTGTAGACACCACCTAGAAAGGTGGAGCCAGCCTCCATCAGTTTTGTTAATTCTCAGCCACAGACACACTCTTCCAGAGCCAGGCTGACGCCCTGGAGTCAAGGTGGCTGCCAAGTGCCCTGTGGGATGGGACAAATTTCTGGACCTAGCTTCTTCCACATCTGGAACCAAAGATGCATGGAAAACTAGGTTTCCCTGCTTAAAAAGGAGTCTGACAGCAAGGTCACTGCACCTTGACTGCCCAGGTAATGACTGAAGTGGCTCTTGAGGTCCTGACCCTTGCCACTGAAGTTATTGTGACTTCACTGAGCCTTCACAAGCTTTAGTTCCTCTAAAGTAACAATAGGGTGTGGTGAGGTTGAACACACTGCATTTACAGTGCTTGGTGTCCTGCAGTAAAGACTAAACTCGCTACCGTTGCTGTGGACTGATGGGCCTCAGGAACTTACCTACTAGGGCCTTGAAGTAGTTCTTGGCAATACCGAAACCCGAACTCAGTTTCTCGGCTTTGAGCAGTGCTTTATATGGCCTGAGGATGATCAGGGCAGACAGACCTCAGCTAACATGCTGGGGCAGTGACTGAGCCTGCAGGAATCCTTCCCAGGGCTTCCATGACAGTGTAAAGCAAAACCTGCAATCTGTGGTCCTGAGTGCTGTGGCCTGCTGGGTCCCAGCATCAACAACACACCCTATGTGACAGGAGTGCACACCTGGGGCAGGTAGGTGTCACTGAAACAAAGTCCACGGCAGGCCCTGCGTGACCAGGCTGACAAGATTCTTAACTTTGTAGGATGCAAACATTCCTGACTTAGAATCCCAGCTGGCCAGCTTCAGTTGGCTCTAAGGCCTCAAGATGCCCTCTCACAGGAGGATTAACAGCAAGGCAAAATGAGGTACATACATATCCAAAGTTAGGACATGCTTTTTTATTTTTGGGTTTTTTTCCCCCAGTTTTTTTTTTTTTTGTTTTGTTTTGTTTTTCGAGGTAGGGTCTCACTCTGGTTCAGGCTGACCTGGAATTAACTATGTAGTCTCAGGGTGGCCTTGAACTCTCGGCGATCCTCCTACTTCTGCCTCCCCAGTGCTGGGATTAAAGGCGCGCGCCACCACGCCCGACTCCCCCCAGTTTTTTTGAGGTAGGGTCTCTAGCCCAGGCTGGAATTCACTATAGTCACGGGCTGGCCTTCGAACTCCCAGCGACTGTCCTATCTCTGCCTCCTGAGTGCTGGGATTAAAGGTGTGCATCATCATGCCAGGCTTCATTTTTTTTTAATTATTATTTTTTCCTGGAGAAACACAGAGAGGGAAGGGCAGAGAGAGAGAGCGAGCCTCTCAGCTGCTGTGAATGAACTCCAGATGCGTGCATCCCCTTGTGGGCAAGTGCGGCACTGCGCCCTTGCGTCACTGCATCTGGCTAAACGTGGGACCTGGAGATTGGAACCAGCGTTCTTAGGCTTAGGAGGCAGTTGTCTTAACTGCTAAGCCATCTCTCCAGCCCACAAGGTGACTTTTTAAAATTTTGGATTTTTGCGAATCTCGGGTTAGCCCAGTCTGACCTGGAACCTGCTCAAAGTGCCACCGTTCCTGGCTTGATCAGGTTAATCTTTAATCCCAGCACTAGGGAAGTAGAGGTAGGAGGATCACTGTGAGTTTGAGGCCAGCCTGAACTACAGAGTGAGCTCCACGTCAACCTAGACTAGAGTCAGACCCCACCACAGAAAAACAACAAACCACAAAAAAGAAAATCCTCTGGTGCTGGGGGTGTGGCTCAGCGGTCAAGGCAGAGTACATGCTTAGCACATGTGAGTATCTGTGTTCATACATATATATAGTCCTGTGGTCATGGGACCAGAAGAGAAACACCATCCTCCATCACTGACCTGGCATTCCAAGGTACCCTCTGCCTTGTCCAAGCCCTGCACATCCAGGAAACATGAAGTCTGGGTTGTGTTCTGGCTCCAATCCCTGGCAGAAGCAAAGTACAGTTAACCACTAAGTTCTGTCATCCAGTGGTCAGACACTGACTCAGTGGTCACTTGGTCTGATATCCACTAGGGAGAAAACTTATCCTTACAACTGCCCATCCCCCATACATCCTAGCCAGCCACCTTCTGTCCCATGACTTGTAGTTAGAACATCTGTATTTGAAATTAGAATCTACACCCCAAATCTACCTGCCCCTTAAGAGCTACCCTTTGTCCTTAGCCTAACACAGTTTTTGCAGAAATTTCCTGAGATGCATGGGAATCTAGTAGAGGAGAAAGCTGGGAAGTTAGGGACTTCCATCACTTAATCTTGCACATTTCCCTCTGCCAAACCTATCCTTCAAATCAATTGTTCCTTCAAGTCAGTGTAGTGTGAGACACTTTCAGAGGGTCTTCCTATGCAGCCATTCATGATCCTTCTGTCTCAGCATACCAAGGGCTGGGATTACAGGTGTGCACCACCATGCTGGTCAACATGTTCAGTTACCAGGGTATTGTATGGGCACCCAGGCAGAGGGGTTAGTCCTGAAGGGTATGGCCCAGTTTTCCAACCCTCTGGAGCACAACATGGATTTCTCCCACTTGGTGGACTTCTAGGGGCTGCTCACCAACCCCCCTTCAGGGGTCAGTATGGGCTCAGCGTGAGGGCTGGGTTAGACCCTCCTGACACCTCTTCCTGGGCAGGGCTGGACTGAAGGGTGGGTCTGGCTGTTCCACGCTGGTTGTGGGCTGTGCCTGGAGGTCTCCTCCCAGCTTTGGCTCCTTGATGTTCCTATTGAGATACTTCAGCCAGCGGGACTCCAAGGGCTGGGACCTTCCCTACAGAGAGTGACAGTGATTCTCAGAGTTGTGAAGTAGCCACTTTTATCACAAATCCCAGCCTAAATCCAAAGGTCTATGGACCACTCATGTCTTCCTCAGCACCAGGAAAGGCATCCTGTGGAGGGCACTGGGGGCACAGATGCCCTGAGACAAGGAAAAGAGGGCATGCGGGCTCATTCAGTAGGGCAAACCCTGTGAAGAAGCTTCCCAAAGTCTAGGCACTTACCAACAGAGCAAGTGCATCAAGACGCTCATCTGGTAGAAACAGTAGCAAAAATAACAACAGCAGACCTAAATAGCCCACAGCACAGCAACCAACACTGGTGCGCTACGCTTTAGAGTCTCACTCTGGTCCATATGTAGTCTCAGGTGGCCTTGAACTCATGGCGATCCCCCTACCTTGGCCTCCCAGGTTTTGGGATTAAAGGTGTGCGCTACCACACCCAGCTTCCAAGTGTTTCTTTTCTTTTTCTTAAGGACTTTATTATTATTTGCAAGCGGGGGAGCGTGAGCATGCCAGGGCCTGTAGCCATTGCAAATGAATTCCAGATGCATGCGCCCCTTGTGCATCTGGCTTATGTGGGTCCTGGGGAACTGAACCTGGGTCCTTTGGCTTTGCAGGCAAATGCTTAACCACTAAACCATCTCTCCAGCCCTCTATTGTTTTTCTTTTGAGGTAGGGTCTCGCTGTTGCCCAGGCTGAGCTGGGATTAGTCTCAGGCTGGCCTCAAACCCACAGCAATCCTATCTCAGCCTCTGAGTGCTGGGATTAAAGGAGTGCACCCCCACACCTGGCCCATTTGTGCTTTTCTTGTAGCTTCCCACAGGCGTTTGTTATTCACTTGCATCAACAAGCACTTTACTGAACAAATGACTATCTTTGTCGCAGTGTTGGGGAACGAACATAGGACTGTGCACATACTGGAAAACAAATGATTAATGAATACTGTTAAGTAGCAGAAGCAGGAGGATCACTGTGAGTTTGAGGCCAGCCTGGACTACAAAGTGAGACTCTTGAGACATCCATGCTAAAATCCTGTATAACCAAACTGAGACTGAGAGAGAAGTAACAGCCTAATTTTCCAACACACAGGCTAGTGTCAATAGGTAGGAAACAAAGATTTCCTCAGTAGGGTCTCACTCTAGCCCAGGCTGACCTGGAATTCACTATGGAGTCTCAGGGGCCTTGACTCATGGCGATCCTCCTACCTCTGCCTCCCAAGTGCTGGGATTAAAGGTGTGCGCCACTACGCCCGGCTTGATTTGTTTTTTTAGGCAGGGTCTCACTCTGGCCCAGGCTGACCTGGAATTCACTATGGAGTCTCAGGGGGGCCTTGACTCATGGCGATCCTCCTACCTCTGCCTCCCAAGTGCTGGGATTAAAGGCGTGCGCCACTACGCCCGGCACACTCACACACAGATGGGGGAAGGGAGAGGCAGAGACACACAGTGGGTACCAGGGCCCCTTGCCTCTGCAAGCAAACTCCAGATGCATGCACCACTTTGTGGGTGCTGAAAAACTGAACCCGGGCCATCAGGCTTTGCAAGCAAGTGCCTCAACTGCTGAGCCATCTCTCCAGCCCGTTTCAATCTTTATCCTAAAACAGCCTGCAGTGAACAAATCAGTTATTTTCCATGAAACAGGAAGTGCTCCAACTGCTTTTGCTCAGCTCACTGGAACACGTGCTCTTTTTTTTTCCCCCCCAAGGGTTTCACTCTAGCCCAGGCTAATCTGGAATTCACTATGTAGTCTCAGGGTGGCCTTGAACTCCTTCTTCCTCTGCCTCTGAGTGCTGGGATTAAAGGTGTGCACCACCATGCCTGGCTCACTTGCTCTGTTGTGTGAAATGAAGTAGAACAGCAAATAATGCCACTGGAGATCTTGAAATGTGTTTACTGTTGTCCTTTGGCAATCCACAAGGGGAGCCTCTCATGACACAGACACTCAGGAGGCAGGATGGGGGCAGATGCTACTGGCTTACCTGTAGACGCTCACCGTCGGCCTGCTGAGGGCCTGAGCTTTCTCTGCTGGTACCTGTGGCTTCTCCCAGGGACCTTGGGGGAGATCACAAGTATTTCTGTCATCATCAGGAGGATGAAGGCAAAGGAAGAGGGAGCAAGCAGGGAGCAAGCAGGATGCAAGGACCTGACAATGGATTGTTCTACGGGACCCTGTTGCCCAGATGTGATTCAGTCACTCCATCCCCAGTAGTTCAGGAAGCCTTGGCAGAAGACACTGACTTCCTGTGATTGAGGGGCCGGAAGCCAGGCAAACCATTTACTTTGTTAAGACTGGGCAGAGTTAAGTCCATGTACACCCACCTTGGACAGGGCTGTTATAGTACTATCCTGGGCTCTAGCTAGCAAGCCCCAAACTCGACCTCTATTTCACTTCACCAGCCAAAAGAAGCCAGTGATCTTACTATTAGTAAGACAAAATGATAATGTGTGTGCAAACATTTATCCTGCCAGAGTTGATTCAAGATGAGTGAGCCTTGTCCTACCAGTTTCTAGCTCAAACTTTGTTCACCATCCTGATTTACGAAATCTTGGGCTAGGGAGATGGTACAGTGGGTAAGTGTGATAACCTCAGCTCAGATCCCAGAACCCACATACAACTGGATATGGTGGCAGGAGCATCTGTAATACAAGTATGCCAATGGCAAGGTGGGAGGCAGAGACAGGAAGATCCCCAGAAGCTCACAGAACAACTAACATTATATACACAGCAGTGAACAAGAGACCTTGCCTTAAACCAGATGGAAAGCAAAGACTGACATCCGAGTTTCTCACATACCCCCAAATACTAAAGAAAAAAACAAAAACAAAACTCAGCAATCGGGTTAGTTAGGAGTGTAGCCCTGTGGCTGAGGGTTTGTACAACATTCCTAAGACTCAAGCACCACAGAGGGCGAGAAAGTTAGTAAGAATTCAACTTCATCAACTAAAGGCATTTTGGCACTCTGAGGATGGCCCATCTCCTTTACAATGCTCTTTTTTTTTGGGGGGGGGGGTGGCTGTGAGAGGGGAATGTGACTAGGGATTGAACCCAGGGTCTGCTACATGCTAAGCGAGGGCTCTACCATCAAGTTGTACCCTTACCTTGAATTAGATGACTTTTAATAAATTATTTGATTTTAATTTATTTCAGTGTGTGTGTATGGCACAGCATATCTGTGGAGGTCAAGGCGTCTATACTTCACCTTGAGAAAGGGTCTCTTACCACTGCAAACGAATGTCAGACTAGCTGGCCCACAAGTTTTGGCTTCTGGTTCCACCTCCCACTGTTGTAGGCATATTGGGATCAGAGATGCACGCACCATTTTGCATTTAGCTTTATTTGGGTGCTAGGGAATTGAACCAAGGCCATCAGGCTTTGCAAGCAAGTGCTTTTAACCACTCACCCCTTTTCAGACTCAATGGTGTTTTTTCTTTGGTTAGTTTTTGTGTGAGAATAGGCATACTTGCCATGGAACATGTTGGTTCTTGCCTTCCACCTTGTTTGAGGCAGGGTCTCATATATTTTTAAAAATTTATTCGCAAGAAAGGGGTTGGGGTGGGGAGAGAATGGATGTACCAGGGTGTCCTGCCACTGTAAGGGGATTATAGATACATACACCACTTTGTGCATCTGACTTTATGTGGATATTAGAGAATTGAGCCCAGGCCATCAGGCTTTGCAAGCAAGTTCCATTAACCACTGAGCCCTCTCTTCAGCTCATGCTTTTGGCTTTTTATGTGGGGTCTGGATATTTGAACTCAGGTAGAGTTGCACAGCAAGCCCTGAGACATCTCTCCAGCCCACAAGCTATTTTATTTTTTTGGTTTTTCAAGGTAGAGTCTTGCTCTAGCCCAGGCTAACTTGGAATTCACTATGTAGTCTCAGGGTGGCCTTGAACTCATGGTGATCCTCCCACCTCTGCCTCCCAAGTGCTGGGATTAAAGGTATGTGCCATCACACCTGGCTAGATTTCATTCTTTTAAAAGTTTGGCAGATCTGCCTGGCATAGTGGTGCATGTCATTAATTCCAGCACTTGGGAGGCAGAGGTAGGAGAATGGCTGAGTTGAATGCCAGCCTGGGACTACAAAGTGAGTTCCCTGGTCAATCTGGACTAGAGAGAGACCCTGGCTCAAAAAAAAGAAAAAAAACAAACTGAACAAACAAAAGTTGTTACATTGCTTAGTCTCATGAGTAGATCTTCTAGTAGTGATGGTGCATGCGTGTGCGTGCGTGTGGTATAGGCATGTTTATGTGCAGCTAGCAGGTGCATGAGTGTCACTTATGAGTCTTCTTCCTTAAGACAGTCTCTCTATTCCTGATCGGGCTGACATTACAGACATGCATGGTTGCATCCAGCTGTTTACGTGGATCCTGGGGAGTTTAACTCTGGAGGTCTCAGGACCTCATGACTGTGACAAGTACTCTTAACTACTGAGTCATCTTTCCAGTCTGTCGTGACTAGACTTTTTTTGAGGTAGGGTCTCACTCTAGCTCAGGCTGACCTAGAACTCACTATGTAGTCTCAGGGTGGCCTTGAACTCACTCATGGCAATCCTCCTACCTCTACCTCCTGAGTGCTGGGATTAAAGGTATGTGCCACCACGCCTGGCTCCAGCTAGATTAAAAAAATTTTTTTGTTTATTATTTATTTGAGAGGGACAGACAGACACAGAGAAAGAGGCAGGTAGATAGAGAATGGGTATGCCAGGGCCTCCAGCCACTGCAAACAAACTCCATATGCATGTGCCACCTTGTGCATCTGGCTTACGTGGGTCCTGGGGAATCAAGCCTCAAACCAGGGTCTTTCGACTTCACAGGCAAGCACTTAACTGCTAAGCCATCTCTCCAGGCCCCAGCTAGATTTTTAACATAAAATATTTTAGTATATTAAGAAAGAAAATAAAGTAAAAAAGAATCAGTAAATAGGAGAAAAAATAAAAAAGAAATATGTAAGCATGAAAACATTTTTAAGATAAAGAGGAAATAGAGAATGAGTGTGCCAGGGCTTCTAGCCACTGCCAATGAACTCCAGATGCATGTACTCCCTTGGGTACTGGGGAACTGAACCTGGGTCCTTTGGCTTTGCAGGCAAGCACCTTAACCGCTAAGCCATCTCTCCAGCCCCCAAATCAGTTTTTTTTTTTTTTTTTTTTTTACTTTTTGGAGGTAGGGTTTCACTCTGGCACAGGCTGACCTGGAATTCATTATGCAGTCTCAGGGCGGCCTTGAACTCATGGTGATCCTCCTACCTCTGCCTCCCGAATGCTGGCATTAAACCATGATAATACTCTCCCCCACTTCTTTTTTTGAGGTAGGGTCTCACTCTAGCACAGGCTAACCTGGAACTCACTCTATATTCCTAAGATTTTTGTCTTAAGGTAAAATAACTGGATTTTCCCAAAATGGAAAAGTAAATATGAAAAGGAAGCCAGAAAGCCATGGCATTGAAGGTCTGCAGTGGACGAAACCTAAAGACAGCATATGTATGATGACTTAGAAAAGGTCAAAATTCAGTATACTACCTGGACATGGTGGCGCACGCCTTTAATCCCAGAACTTAGGAGGCAGAGGTAGAAAGATCACTGTGAGTTTGAAGGCAGCCTGAGATGAGTGAATTCCAGGCCAGTCTGAGCTAGAGTGAGACCCTACCTGAAAAAAACAAACAAAACTTGTAGCCAGTATTTTCAGTGGGAGGACTGCTCAGGAGCTTTAACCTGGCTGCTGTGGGACACGCAGATCTAATGGATTTCTCCACTGTTAACTTCCACCACCTCATAAAGACGAAAATGGAGGGGCTGGAAAAACAGCTAAGCAGTTACAGTGCTTGCAGGCAAAGTCAAAGGACCCAGGTTCAATTCCCCAGTACACATGTAAAGCCGGATGCATAAGGTGGCACATTCATCTGGAGTTCATTCGCAGTGGCTAGAGGTCCTGGTCCTTCCTCCCTCCTTCCCTCCCTCTCTCTCTTTCTTTTTGGTTTTTCAAGGTAGGGTCTTGTTCTAGCTCAGGCTGACCTGGAATTCACTAAGTACTCTCAGGGTGGCCTCAAACTCACGGTGATCCTCCTACCTCTGCCTCCCGAGTGCTGGGATTAAAAGCGTGGGCCACCACGTCTGGCTCTGCACCCTTCCTCTCTTCCTCCCCCCCTTCCTTTCTTTCTTAAAATATTTTATATTTATTTATTTGACAGAGAAAGAGGGAGAGAGAGAGACAGAGGGAGAGAATGGGCACGGCAAGGCCTCCAGCCACTGCAAATGAACTCCAGATGCATGTGCCCCCCTTGTGCATCTGGCTAACGTGGGTCCTGGGGAATCCAACCTGGGTCCTTTTGCTTTGCAGGCAAATGCCTTAACTGCTAAGCCATCTCTCCAGCCCCTGTACCCATTCTTTCTATCTGACTCTTTCTCTCCTTTATCTCAATAAATAATTTTTTTTTTTTTTAAATGATGAAGTCAGGCATGCTGGCACATGCCTTTAATCCCAGCACTTGGGAGGCAAAGGTTGGAGGACTGCTGTGAGTTCAAGGTCAGCCTGAGACTAATTCCAGGTGAGCCTTGGCTAGAGCAAGACCCCACTTTGAAAAAAAAAAAAAGATGAAAAGAGAGTAAGGTAACATGATCTTAAATAACCGTACCTGAGTGATGACAGCTCTGAAACTTGTCCCTGAAGTAGATTTAGTTTTTGGACATGGCGCCTACAGTCAGCACCAGAGCCCTCACCATAAGCCTGAGAAAGAAAAGAAATACATAAAATTTTTAAAAATGGGCTGGAAAGATGGCTTGGCAGTTAAGGCACCTGTCTGTGAAGCCTAAGGATCTAGGTTCGATTCCGCAGAACCCATGTAAGCCAGATGCACCTAGTGCTGTATGTGTCTGGAGTTTGTTTGCTGTGGCTAGAGGCCCTGGTGTACCCATTCTCTCTTTCATAAATAAATAAATAAATAAAATATTAAAATTTTAAAAAATGTTGGCGGAATGCTGACAGATCCACTAAGATGCACTTTGCAAAGCCCAAATGGTATGGAGCACATAGGGGCACTTCATATTCTGTAAGAGCACATTTGTATATATTGCAAAAAGGAATCTACAAGTATACACTGCTAACAGTTTGTTCTGAGTTAACTTCTTGTCTAGATTTCATCTAAACAAGGTACTCGGGAAGAATGGAAGATTCAGTAGCCTTGGCGCACATGGAACCCTGCTGCACAGAGAGAAGAGGTGATAAGGAGAAAAGTACCAACATCGTGAACCTCAGGGACAGGACTAAACTTGGGAAAAGATTAATTTTGTTTCCCTCCCTATATAATCTCCTGGGTAAAGAGATGTTTACAACATATTTTAGGGCTTGTTAATCTGCTGCCTTCTCAGACTGTCAGCTCTCTGAATAAAATGGGGTTTCAAGGGCCAGAGAGATGGCTTAGCAGTTAAGGCACCTGCCTCCTAAGCCTAAGAACACTGGTTCCAATCTCCAGGTCCCACGTTTAGCCCAATGCAAAGTGATGCAAGGGCGCAATGCCGCACTTGACCAAAAGGGGGCGTATGCATCTGGATTTCATTCGCAGCAGCTGAGAGGCTGCTGGTGTGCCCATTTCTATCTGTCTTCATCTCCCTCTCTCTGTGTGTCTCAAAAAAAAAAAAAAAAAAAAAAAAAAAAAAGAAAGAAAGAAAAAGAAAAAAAAGGAGCGGGCGTGGTGGCGCACGCCTTTAATCCCAGCACTTGGGAGTCAGAGGTAGGAGGATCACTGTGAGTTCGAGGCCACCCTGAGACTACATAGTGAATTCCAGGTCAGCCTGGCTAGAGTGAGACCCTACCTCAATAAAACAAAACACAACAAACAAAAAATAGTCATTTTCTGGATCTGGGGACAAAAGCTTAGCAGTTAAAAGCGCTTCCTTGAAAAGCCTGCCAGCCCAAGCTCAATTTCCCCAGCCACCCACATAAACAGGTATTTGTTTGTAGCAAGAAGCTCTGATGTTCCTCCTTACCACCCACATGTACATGCATGTGCATGCATGAATAAATGAATGAATGAATGAATGAATAAATAAATGATTCAGGCTGGGGAGACGGTTCAGTGGTTAAAGATACTCATTTATAAAATCTGCTGGCTTGGGTTCAAATTCCCAGTACCCATGTAAAGCTAGATGCACAAGGTGGGTCCTATTTATTTGCAGTGGCAAGAGGCTTTGGCATGCCCTTAAAATATAGGATCTGAGCAGGACGTGGTGGCGCATGCCTTTAATCCCAGCACTCAGGAGGCAGAGGTGGGAAGATCGCGATGAGTTTGAGGCCAACCTGGGACTACATAGTGAATTCTTAGTTAGCCTGGGCCAGAGCAAGACCCTACCTCAAGAAATAAAACAAAACAAAAACAACAAACTAAAACCCGGATTCAATTTCTGTATCTACTCACTGGCTTCTGAAAGTGAAAATATTACAGTGCTCATTCCAGTTGCACAAAGCTGCTTGAAGCAGTATTAGGGATCTGACCACTGTGTACATGTATAGTAATAGAAATTTCTCCACACAAGCACATCTGTGTGGGTGATGCTGAGAATTCTCATTTCTCATCATTTCTCTGTGCCTGGCACACAGAAGATACTAAAAAATACTTGCTGAACGAAATAGTGCAAGACAGCACCTTTCCAGGTACTGCTCCGTGCACTTCCGTTCCAGAACGAGGAGGAGCCTAGGTTTCAGGAGCTCCATGGGAAACACCCTCAGGCCTGGGCCTGCGGCTTTGTTCTCAGACTCACCCGCACAAAGGACTGCTTCTCTCCACAAGCCTTGCATGTCCATTTGAGACTCTTTTTCACCTACAATGACATTTGGAAACATAGCTCAGACAACTATATAAAGCAAGGTGGAACTGGATCAGAAGTGACATAGTGATAAGCCCTGTCTTGAAGGTAGCATTTTTAGGTGAGGAAGGAATATACTATTTAATAGGTGAATACTGGAAAACTGACCATCCATATGAAACAAAATTCAGTTAGTTTTTTTTAAGTCTATGGGTCTAAAAAACAAACAAAAAAAAAAAAGAGGGAAAAAAAGGCATCCAGGATTGGGGATATAGCTTGGTGTTCAGCTACCATGCTCAAGGCTGTGGACTTAATCCCCAGCAATGGGAAAAAAAAGGGATCCTATGATATTTAATTGCCTTTCTTTCTTTCTTTTAAAATTTATTTATTTGAAAGAAAGAGGCAGAGAGAGAGTGTGGGGGAGAGAGAATGGGCGCACCAGGGCCTCCAGCCATTGCAAACAAACTCCAGATGCATGTGCTCCCTTGTGCATCTGGCTTTATGTGGGTCCTGGGGAATTGAACTGAGGTCCTTTGGCTTTGCAGGCAAGCGCCTTAATCATTAAGCCATCTCTCCAGCCCTAATTGCCATTCTTGATAAACCTGACTAGGTAGTTTTCTTCGTGCAGCCCCTGTCGCCCCCCCAGGGAGGGTCTTGCTCTAGCCCAGAATGACCTAGAATTCATTATGTAGTCTCAGACTGGCCTCCTCAAAAAGCAATCCTCCTACCTCAGCTGGGATTAAAGGTTTGTAACACCATGCCCTGTAGTTTTCCTTTTAACATGATAACTTAAGTCAGATCTAATGTGGGACAATCACTACCAGCATTTCTGTGAAATAAGGAACAAGCCAGGAAACCTTTTTTTTTGTTTTTTTTAGGTAGGGTCTCACTCTAGTCCAGGCTGACCTGGAATTCACTATGTAGTCTCAGGGTGGCCTCAAACTCACAGTGATCCTACCTCTGTCTCCCAAATGCTGGGATTAAAGGCGTGCGCCACCATACCTGGTTTAAACCCTGGGTTTTGTTCGTTGTTGAGACAGGATATCACCTGAAGACCATGCTGGTCTCAAACTCAGGATCCTGCTGCCTCAGCCTCCAAAGTATTGAGATTACAGGCTTGAGCCATCACAGGGTCCCAATCACTACTTTCTATTTAACTGGATGGACCAGCCAATGGAGATGAAACCAAGTAGTAAGATGTATGCAAATGCAAAAGTAGGAAAACACTATCATTTGTTTAATTATTTTAATGATATTTAAATGTTATTACTTATTTTTTCCTGAGGTGCTGGGGATGGGATCCAGGGCTTCTCACATGCCACCTCCTCTACCACTTAGCCACACGCCAAACTTTAAGTGGGTACAAAACTGATTGATTTTCCAACCCAATACAACCCTTACAAAATCAAACATTAAGAGGCAGACAAAGCAGAGCAAAGCAAAGAGTGAGGATGTGGGGGTGGGTGATGGTCAGCACTTGCCCAGCAAGTACAAAGAGGTGGATTTCCTAGCACCACAATAAAGAAATAAATAAAATGCCACCAAGGATACAAAGTTGCTTTAAGAAATATGATGAGGCCTGGCAGATGTAGGAGGATCACCATGAGTTCAAGGTCCCTCTGAGAATGCAGAGAGAATTCCAGCTCAGCCTGGGCTAGAGCAAAACTGTATCATATCTCAACAACAACAACAACAAAAAGAAATATGATGAGGGTTAGGGAGATTTCTTAGTGGTTAAAGGCACTTGGTTGCAAACCACCGGGCCCAGGTTAGATTCCCTGGTACTCACGTAAAGCCAGAAGCACAAAATGGGGTATCCATCTGGAATTTGTTTGCACTGGCAAGAGGCCCTGACATGTCCGTTCTCTTTCTCTTGCTACTCACAAGTAAATAAAATAAAATAAAGAAAAGAGGGCTGGAGAGATGGCTTAGTGGTTAAGGCACTTGCCTGCAAAGAATAAGGAACCATGTTTGATTCTCCATTACCCATGTAAGCCAGATGCACAAGGGGGCGCGTGGGCCTGGAGCTCATCTGCAGTGTCTAGAGGCCCTGGCATGCTCATTCTTCCTCTCTACCTGCCTCTCTCACTCTCTTTCTCTCTCGCTAACTCTCAAATAAAAAAAATTTGGGCCGGGCGTGGTGGCGCACGCCTTTAATCCCAGCACTTGGGAGGCAGAGGTAGGAGGATCGCAGTGAGTTCAAGGCCACCCTGAGACTACATAGTTAATTCCAGGTCAGCCTGGGCCAGAGTGAGACCCTACCTCGAAAAAAAAAAAAAAAAAAAAAAAAAAAAAAAAAAAAAATTGAACCAGACATGGTGGCGCACACCTCTAATCCCAGCACTCGGGAGGCAGAGGTAGGAGGATCGCTGTGAGTTTGAGGCTATCCTAAGACTACAGAGTGAATTCCAGGTCATCCTGGGCTAGAAGCTGACCCTATCTCAGGAAAGAAGAAAAAGATGAGGTCTGGGGACATAGTTCAGTGGTTAAAGGTACTGTGGTGGTTTGATTCAGGTGTCCTCCATAAACTTAGGTGTGCTGAATGCCATGTCCCCAGCTGATGGCAATTTGGGAATTAAACCCTCCTGGAAGCAGTGCCTTATTGGAGGCGGGCTTATGGGTGTTATGGTCAGCTTCCTCTTGCCAGTGTTTAGCACACTCTGCTGCTGATGTTGTCCATCCTCTGCTCATGCCATTGTTTCCCCCCACCATCATGGAGCTTCCCATCAAGTCTGTAAGCCAAAATAAACCTTTTTTTCCCCACAAGCTGCTCTTGGTCAGGTGTTTTCTGACAGCAGTGTGAACCTGCAACAGGCACCTGTTTGCAAACCCTGACTGCCTGGGTTCAATTCCCCAACACCAACATTAAGATGAATGCAAAAAAGTGGCATAGCCAGCCACATTTCTTTAATCTCAGCACTTGGAAGGCAGAGGCAGACGGGTTGCCATGAGTTTGAAGCCACCCTGAGACTACATAGTGAATTCCAGGCAGCCTGGGCCAGAGTGAGACCCTACCTTGAAAAACAAAAATGTATATACATCTGGTGTTTGCAGCAGCAAGAGACCCTGGTGTGCTCATACACCACATGCAAACAAAAAAATAGGGCTGGAGAGATGGCTTATCAGTTAAGGCACATGCCTGAGAACCCTAAGGACCCAGGTTTGATTCTCCAGGTCCCATGTCAGCCAGATGCACATGGTGGCCCATGTGTCTGGAGATCGTTTGCAGTGGCTAGAGGCCCTGGTGCGCCCATTCTCACTCTCTCTAGTAAATAAAAATTAAAAAAAATTTAAAAAATAACAAAAAGGATATATAGAGCCACCCTCAAACTACATAGTGAATTCCAGGTCAGCCTGGGTTAGAGGAAGACCCTACCTCAAAAAATTAAAAAAAAAATAAAAATAAAAAACAACTGGAGAAATGATGCAGCTGTTAAAGAGCTTGTCTGAAAAGTTTAATGACCAGACTTTGATTCCCCACTACCCATTCAAGGCGAGGTGCACAAGGAGGCGCATGCATCTGGAGTTCATTTGCAGCTGCTGGAGGCCCTGGGGCGTCCATTCTCTCTCTGTGTGTGCAAATAAACAAATAAAATCCTTAAAAAACAAACAAACAAACAAACAAACAAAAGAAAACAGCCGGGGTTCTGGGAGTGATGGCACAAGCCCTTAATACCAGCACTCAGGAGGCAGAGGTCAGAGGATCGCCTTGAGTTTGAGGCCACCCTGAGACTACATAGTGAATTCCTGGTCAGCCTGGGCTAGAGCAAAACCCTACCTCAAAATACCATAAAAAAAAAAAAAAAAAAAGCCAGGCTTAGTGGTGCATGCCTGTAATCCCAGCACTTGGGAGGCAGAGGTAGCAGGATCGACATGAGTTCGAGGCCACCCTGAGACTACATAGTTAATTCCAGGTCAGCCTGAGCTACAGTGAGACCCTACCTCGGAAAACAAACAAACAAAAAAACCCAAACAACAAAAACAAACAAAACATGCCTGGGACTACAAAGCGAGTTCCAGGTCAGCCTGGGCTAGAGTAAGACTCTCCCTCGAAAAACACAAAAAGCAAAACAAAACAAACCAACAAAACCACTACCACCAAGACTGTGGTGGGGTTGGGAATGCAGCGCAGTGAAAGAAATTGCCCAGGGTACCCAGGCCCTGGAGATCCCTAGCCGACAAAACCCAAAATCCCTTCGCGCACGCTCGGCTAACGCTTTCCCGCCTGAGCGTTCTCCCGCCTATACTCCACGCTGCTCGGGCCTGGTAGGAGGGTGTCTAGCCCTGCATACAGGACGCTAATTGGTGGCCTATGTCCGCACCTCCCTGGAGTACTCGCCGGTGGACGCCTCGGCCCGACACAACCGACGACCAGGCAACTACCGGGGAAAGCGGCTGGGGGAGCCCGGTGGAAGAGCGCAACGACTCCAGCAGCCGTGGGACGCCGAAGTGCAGCCCTGGACCGTCCCACAGCGGACGCGGCCTCTCCCCGCCCGCAAGCTCGCGGAGGAAGAGCGCGAGGCGAGCGCGCATCTCACCTGGTGCACCTGGAAGAGGTGGCAGCTGTAGCATCGCAGGACCCGACACGGAGGACACGGCGCCATGGGCGCTCAGCCGCGGGCGGTGCGCAGGCGCGGGCGCTCGGCTCCGCCCACCGGTGCGGACTCGCGGTGCGCAGGCGCGGGGCTCGGCTCCGCCCACCGGTGCGGACTCCCGCCGCTCTAGGCCGCCCCGCCTCGCCTGCTCTGGTCCTCGCCGCCCCGCCGCGCCCCGCCCGCCCCGCCCGGTCCCTGCGCCGTGGGCCGCTCTAGCTCCGGCGGTCTCGGCGGTCGCTGGGGATTCTTCGGACGAGCGGGTTTTGCCGCCGCGTAGTCGTGTCTTCCCGCGGGCTACGCCACGGGCTCCTCTGGTCCTGGGCCAGGTCCGGGATCCTGGAGCAGCCGTGCTTCCTGTGCCTTCCGGGAAGACCGCGTTGGCGGCGCTCTCGGCTTCTGAACGTCGCAGAGGGCTTGCACTGGGCCGCTCGGGGGCCTGGGTTGGCTTTGGCAGGGTGTTTGGACACGGGTGGGTGGTGTTTTTAACCAGAACCCGCAGGGGCCGCTCGCCCGCCCCGCCCTTCCAGGAAGGGGTCGGGTGGGATTCAGGTGAGAAAACTCCAAA
The DNA here is from genome assembly GCA_036365145.1 of Orientallactaga sibirica. NCBI lineage: Eukaryota > Metazoa > Chordata > Mammalia > Rodentia > Dipodidae > Orientallactaga > Orientallactaga sibirica. The sequence goes on along the minus strand of JAEOAD010000045.1, from coordinate 837,431 downwards.
CAAGTCCTGCTCTTTTCTTTTCGTCCAGTCCAGCCAGAACGTGAAAGCCAGTTCACCACACCTGACAACAGGACCTTCTCCTCCGCCCCCGCAGGTAGGGTCTCACTCTACCCAGGCCGACCTGGAATTAGTCTCAGACTGGCCTCGAGCTCACAGCGATCCTCCTCCTTCAGCCTCCCGAGTGCTGGGATTAAAGGCCTACCCTCCCCTCCCTTTTTTTTTCAAGGCAGGGTCTCGCTTTAGCCCAGGCTGACCTGGAATTCACTATGTAGACTCAGGGTGGCCTCCAACTCAGGACAATCCTTCCTTCCGAGTGCTGGGATTAAAGGCGTACACCACCACCATTTTTTTTTTTTTTTGAGGTGGGTCTTGTTACTTAGTTAAGCCTGGCTTGTACATGCTACGCACATAACTAGACAGGCTGGAACTCAATGGTTATCTCAATTCGGCCTCCTGGGTTGTGGGGTTATAGGCATTTGTCTCCCTGGTCCTTACTGTGCCATAACAGGTGTTGTCAAAGGATGTTTTCTTTAATAGAAACGGAGATGAGGTCACAAAATGTACATAATTTCAATTATGTAAATGTGGGCATCATACTCAGGTGTATATGTGTGTTAGGGTTACAGATGATTAAAAATATTTTTAAGAGCTGGGCGTGGTGGTACATGCCTTTAATCCCAGCACTTGGGAGGCTGCGATAGGAGGATCACCATGAGTTCAAGGCTACCCTGAAAATACAGAATGAATTCCAGGTCAACCTGGACCAGAGTGAGACCCTACCTCAAAAAAATTTTTAAAGCCAGACGTGGTGGCGCTCACCTTTAATCACAGCAGTGGGGAGGCAGAGGTAGGAGGATCGCTGTGAGTTCGAGGCTATCCTGAGACTACATAGTTAATTCCAGGTAAGCTTGGACCAGAGTGAGACCCTACCTCAAAAAAAAAAAAAATTTTTTTTTCTTCCTCATACGCAATGGCTTGTTTAGATAAGCATGGGACACAACAGGGAATCACACCCTTGTGACGGAGAGTCTTGTTTAGGCAGAGTCACATAGTTTATGTCTGGCTTAAGTGTTTTTCTAGGGAACAGAAGGATACTTGTGTGAGAAATAAGGTGTTATTCAAAATTATAGAGATGTTTTGAAATTCTGCAGATGGTGTTTTGAGAACTTCTTATGCTCAAGTAGTTAACTTAAATGAAGTGTATTCACACTCTGGACAATATAAAAGCAACACTAGCTTGAAATAAAACATGCATTTGCTCATATTGCTCTGCATCCCCCGTGTCCTGATTTCTGCGAACGTTCACCTGCCCGGGGTCTCCACTGCTCTTGAGAGTGACCACAAGTGGCGCCGGAACAGGGATCCTGAATCTAGCATCGGAGGTGGTTCTCTACGAGAGGTATTACGGGGTTATGGGACAAGGAAAGTCTTCCTTTTTCTTTTATTTTATATCAGTGTCTTAAGCCACATGGTATTAAAGCTTCCAGGAAGGATATTCAAACTTGCTTGGAAATAGTGTTAAAATATAATCCCTAGTGTCCTGATGAAGGAACATTTGGTTTGTACATATGGGAAAGAGTTAAAAGGAATGTTGAAAAAGCCCAAAGACAGGGAGAAAAAAATCCATTACAATTTTGGGTAATTTGGTTTCTGGCGTGGACAGTGCTCCCCGCTGTCGAGCATGAAAGGAAAATTGATATAAAGAAGTGGAAGGCTCTATTAAGGGATTTGATGTCTCCAATGAAGTACATTCATCAATACAAAAGGAAATGGAAAAAGTGATGCCAGATAATACTGAGGATGCACTCAGTAAAGATTTAAGAAAATTGAATATTAAAAAGAAAGATAAGGTGGTGTCGTGGTCTGAATATGTAAAACTGAAAGTAAAATCTCTGAGTGTGCCTCCTGCTCCTTTCATGTTTCCTTTTCCATATGATCCTAGATATAGTGCCTGTCCTTTAGTTCAAAATAAAAAACAGAGCCAGGCGTGGTGGCGCACGCCTTTAATCCCAGCACTCGGGAGGCAGAGGTAGGAGGATTGCCGAGAGTTCGAGGCCACCCTGAGACTACATAGTGAATTCCAGGTCAGCCTGGACCAGAGTGAGACCCTACCTCGAAAAACCAAAAAAAAAAAAAAAAAAAAAAAAAAAAAAAAAAAAAAAAAAAAAACCAGACGAAATGGCAAGATTATCAGGAGTTCAAAGTCATCCTTACCTACATAGGGAGGTTGAGGCCAACATGAGCTAGACACTTTTTTTTGTTGTTGTTATTGGTTTTTTCAAGGTGGGGTCTCGCTCTAGCCCAGGCTGACCTGGAATTCACTCTAGTCCCAGGCTGGCCTTGAACTCAGCAGTCCTATCTCTGCCTCCTGAGTGCTGGGATTAAAGGCATATACCATGACGCCAGGCAGGTTGACTTCCATAACTCGTGAAGGTCAGCCTCATAGCAAGATGCTTCTGTGTGACAATGATGTAAGTTACTTAGGGACTTAAACTAGCATCAAGTTTTCATGTTCAAACTAATCATGATTTCAGGAAACACAACAGTGGTGCTGTATGCATGTGTTGCACATGCATATGTGCACTTTAAAATGTGGATTTTGTTCTTTGAACCTGAAACAGAATTAGTATCAAACTACAATTATTTATTTTTATTTTATTTTACTTACTTGCATGGATAGGTGGGTGAGTGGGTGGATGTGGATGCACCAGAGCCTCCTGAGTGTGGGACCACAGGTATGTGCCACCATTAAGCTATCACATATAAAAACAAAAATAGAAAAACAGCCACAGATATACTTTTTAGTAGAAGAGCAGCTCTGTGCAGGTGGGGCAAAATCTAGACACTCATGATCAGTTTCTGCTCCTGCTCCACATTGAGGGGGTCCTCATGGTTCAGTCCCACAGCTCCCCCCCCACCCCACTGGTCCTCTGTAGTACCATAGTCTGCTGCTTGAATCCATGGGCCAACAACTTGGTACAGCCAGAGCTGAAGACATGTCTATACCGCATGCTCCCCTGGGCACTGGGATCCCCAGAGCTTGGGGTTTCCCTCCTGTGACCTCAGTTCCTAGAGAGCCTGGCAACTCCCCCACTCTGAAATTCCACAGTGCAGCCTGGGGAGAGGCCAGGTGGCCTAGGCAGTGGTTGAGGGTCACATTAAGGCACAGTACAGTTTGCTTTTTATTTCTGTCATGGATTTATTAAGGCATTAAGCACAGTGTGATTTTTTAGCCAACTGAAATGAAGACAAGGAAATAGATCAGGACCTCAGGGATGTGCTTTTAAAGTTAATGGTGAGGGGCTGGAGAGATGGCTTAGGGGTTAAGGCGCCTGCCCCCCAACCCTAAGAACACTGGTTCCAATCTCCAGGTCCCACGTTTAGCCAGATGCAAAGTGACGCAAGGGCGCAATGCTGCACTTGGCCACAAGGGGGCGCGCACATCTGGGTTTCGTTCACAGCAGCTGAGACAGTGCTGGCACGCCCATCTCTGTCTTCCTCCCTCCCTCTCCCTCTCTCTCCAAAAAAAAAAAAAAAAAAAAAAAAAAAAGTTAATGGTGAGGAGTGAAAAGACCGTGTAAGTTACGCCTGTAGTGCAAGGCAGCCGCCCTGTGAACAGATGTTTCCCCACCTGGGTACTTCATTCCTGAGGCTCAGGCACAAGAGCTCCAAGTGGGCGCCTGGAAGTTTCTGTCACCTGGAGCCCAAGCACATGACCTTGCCACCAAGTGGCAGCAGCAGGTAGTAGCTGGGTCACTCAACTGTAGATGTTTCCATAGATGGAGACTGGTATGGCCTGGGCACAACACAGGGTGCAGGGACATGAGGCAGGCAGGGCTAGATCTGAGAGCCTCTAATACTATGTGGGAGCAGCCAGCTCCAAGCGGGCAGTAAGAAGATGGAGCCCTGGCCCAGGGAATTCTCCTAAGGCAACTGGGTCTGCTTCAGCCTTCTGTTTCTATGACCCCCTTCTTAAGGGAGAATGGGGGTGTGTGTCTTTAAGGAGAACACAGAAAGGGAGGAAGGGAAGGCAGAGACCAGAGGTCAGCCTCCATTTCTAGCTCAGCCTGAGACCCCAGGTGGCTCGTGGTCACTGGAGGTACTGAACTGTCTCTCCACCTTCTTCTGCTCCTGGATCTTGAGTCCAATATCCACCCTTTTCTCAAAGAAGTTCACCAGCACAGACTCTGTCAGGATGGAGGCCAGGATCTGCTCAAAGGAGATGCACCAGTCTGTGTCCACAGTGCCCCCGCCAGGCGAGGTGGCTGTAGGGCTGCAGGCTTCCCCGCCCACTAACACCGTGTCGTCTGTGAGATCCTCACACTGCAGGGAGCCTGTGCTGACCACAGAATAGGAGGACATGGACATGTCATCTTTGGTTTCATCATCAGACAAAAGCACGGATGAAGAACCCTGCCCCTCGCCACTGCCCCCCTCCACTACAGGATGACTCTCCTGAAGTGCTTTTCCAAAGTGAGTGTCACCGCTGGCTTTGGCCTGGGGGTTCCCTGCAGCTGGAGGTTGAAGCTCCTGTGTTGGGTCCTGATGAGGCTTGGGTGCCGGTGGCTCCTCCTCCTTAGTGGCACTGTTGTGGTCTCCACTGTGGGCACTCTCTTTGGGCTTCTTGCCTGTCTGAGCTGAAAACTTCTTGCCTACCTCACCGATGCGAAGGAGGAGGCTGGCCACTGTGGCGATGGCATGGTACAGGTCCTGCTCCATGGGGTCTTCACTGAACATGTTATAAAGCGTTTTGCATAGCTCAATGAACTGCTCCTTAAAGAGAAAACCAGAAAAAAGAGAACTGGCTACAGATGGGTTGGTATGCTTTCAGATTAGCAGACTGAATATCCAGGCTGCTCTAACTGGATCTGGGATGTTGATATACAAACATGTGCTTTAGTGGTTCCATTTCAAAGGTTAAAACACTGGGTTCAGAGAAGAAAGTCACTTGATCATTGCTATGCAGCCCTTACAAGTCTTTTATTTTTGGATTTTCCAAGGTAGGGTCTCAGTCTAGCCCAGGCTGACCTGGAATTCACTATGTAGTCTCAGGGTGGCCTCGAACTCATGACGATCCTATCTCTGCCTCCGGAGTGCTGGGATTAAAGGCGTGCGCCACCACGCCTGGCATATAAGTCTTTCTTTTCAGGAAGTAAAGGATTTGGTTTTGATTTGGACTGTTTCCTACATGCACTGTTAGTAGAGAGACCTACCTTTCAGCCTTTTTTGTTTTGGTTTACAGTGCTGGGGATGAAACCCAGAGCTTTTCCTATGCTAGAAAGTGCTCTACCACTGAGCTGGACTCTCAGGTCTTCATCAGGACTTCCTCACTGTGTTTTGGAAGCACCTTTGACTTTTCATAATTTTTTTTTTTTTTTTTTTTTTTTTATGAGGTAGGGCTTCACTCTGGTCTAGGCTGACCTGGAATTAACTATGTAGTCTCAGGGTGGCCTTGAACTCATGGCAATCCTCCTACCTCTGCCTCCCGAGTGCTGGGATTAAAGGCATGCGCCACCACGCCCGGCTGGCCCTAGTTTAAAAAAAATATTTATTTATTTATTTATTTATTTGAGAGAGAGAGAGAGAGAGAGAGAGATTGCTGCAAGCAAACTCCAGGTGCATGCACCACCTTGTTACATCTGGCTTATATGAGTCCTGGGGAATCAAACCTGGGCGCAAGCATGCGCCATAACCACTAAGCCATCTCTCCAACCCCTCAGCTTCTTATAATTAACACAAGCCATGTGGACTCTTTCAGTGAGTCTCTGTGCCCAACAACAAGGTAAACACTGCTGAGGAGGAACTGGAGGGGATTTGGGGTCTATGTCTTGGCCCAAGAGAATGATGAAGCCTCCGTTCAGGGGCCGCGAGTCTTGAAGCCTGTGGCAAGAATGCTCAGCATGCAGGGCCTTCTGTGGGTGAAGTCTAACCAGAGGCCCATGGTCTGGCTGTAACTCAAGAACTGCCTTTGGTCAGGTGTCTGCAGTCTGAATCCAGAGTCTGTCACTCCTTGGCTAAAATACTCTTAGCTGGCACCAAGTTACTTATTTGAGAGACTAGTGAATGGAGAACCCACTGTGGAGGTGCCTGGGCTTTGGAGGAAGTGGAGTGCTACTGAGGTAGGATGGGAGCCTCTGGCTATTGAAGGCTAACCTTCCCTGGTGCTCCTCTGGTTTGTGGATATTGAGTCAACCTACAAAAGAAGTCACTTAGGAACCAGCACCCTGTCTTGTATCTTTTTGGAATCACTACAATGGTTATTCATGTCTAACAGACTTTAGAAGTAGGGAAGAGAACTCCCACCCAAAGAGACTGCTTGAGTGTGAGTGCTATGAGGCTGCAATGTTAGGTCCCAGGCATGACAGAATTCTATAGAAATATGTATTGCAGGCTCTGATGGACCTAACCTGGTTCATCTTGGGAAGATCCTTAATAGTCTCCTTCTGATCCTCCTTCTCCTTGGCCCACATTTGCAGGTAGTGTCGATAGTCAGGAGGGCTGGTCCCCTTCTCCTCTGTCAGTTGGGAGAAAGAGTGATTAATCCCCACTTGGCAAACAAGAGAGAGTGGGCTGTGCGCCATAATAATGCTCTATGTCAGATCACCTGGGTGCTATTACAAAACGTTCTGGTATTTGGGAAGTAGTCAGTGGGAAAACACCCCAGTACTCCCATGGGCCTCCTGTACGTTAGCTGAGGCAGCTTGGACCTAAGCTGAGGTGAGATGATGGTGTAAGGTGCGAGGTCTGGTTACACACTACGAGGGTGACAGATCTAAGGACCCTTGGTAGCTAACGAGCCAGGCTCTTCCCTTGAGGTATTGGCCCCTTTGTCAGGGCACATGTCTGCCATCCCCTGGGGCTAGGAGGTCCCCACAGTGAGTGGGGAGGGATACAGCAAACAAGGGTTCCCAGACCCCTCTGAGCCCTGGCATTCCAGCACCAGCAGAGAATGACCTGGACCTCCTCTTCTTTCCTGGACAGCCTCATTTCCATTTCCTTCTTGCTGCTCCTGTGGTAGTGCTTCTAGACAGCCTGAAAAACAAGAACATGGAAGAATATCTTTTGACTACAAACCACTGAACCAGTGCCAGCAGGGTCCCATGCAGCCCTCCTGCTTGGCTAGCCCTGACCCCTACCCTGTAGCAAGGGAGACCCTGGCCACTGTTTGCTTGGTTCTGTTAAAGAAAAATGAATTGTTGGAATTGTAGCTCAGTATAGAGTCCATATTTAGCGTGGCTCAGACCCAGGTCCATCCCCAGTACCAGACCCTACCCCCCTATGGCTAATAAGCCTTCTTCCCCCCAAAAAAAAAGCCTGGAAACCTAGGGTGGGGAGATGGTTCAGTGGTTAAAGGCAAGTGCTTGCAAAGCCTGCCAATCTGGGTTTGATTCCACAATACCCATGATGTAAAAAGGGGCTCAAACATAGGGCATTCATCATTTGTAGTAGCAAGAAAGTCTGGTGCACCCATACACATGCATGCAAGCATACACACACACACACGCACATAAAAAAATAAAGGTGTTTAAAAAAGAATACAAGGGCTGTAGAGATGGCTTAGCGTTTAAGGCACTTGCCTGCAAAGCCAAAGAATCTGGGCTCAATTCCCCAGGACCCACATAAGCCAGATACACAAGGTGGCACATGCATCTGGAGTTCATTTGCAGCAGCTGGAAGCCCTGGCATGCCAAGTCTCTTTCTCTCTTTCTCTGCCTCCTTCACTCTCTCTCTCAAATAAATTAAAAAAAAAAAAAAAAAAAAGAATACAAGTCAGGCATGGAATTGCTATGAGTCTGAGGCTAGCCTGAGTCTACATAGTGAATTTCAGGTCAGCCTGGCTAGAGCGAGAACTTCCCTTGAGCCCTCTTCCCCCCACCCTCACCAAAGAAAAGTATACAAATCTCAGCTGGGCATGGTGACACACATCTTTAATTCCAGAAGGCTTTTCAAGCAAGTGCCTTTAACTGCTGAGCCATTTTCTTTCTTTTTTTTTTTTAAATTAAATTAATTTATTTGTAAGCAGAGATAGAGAGAGAGACAGACAGAGAGAGAATGGGCACGCCAGGGCTTCTAGCCACTGCAAACGAACTCCAGATGCATGTGCCCCTTGTGCATCTGGCTTACGTGGGTCCTGGGGGATCGAACTTGGGTCCTTTGGCTTCACAGGCAAATGCCTTAACCGCTAAGCCATTTATCCAGCCCTGCTGAGCCATTTTCTTAGCCCCACCCCCCTGTTTGAGACATGGTCTCATGTAGTTTTAGTTGTCCTCAAACTCACTATATAGTGGAGTATAACCTTGAACTTCTGATCTACTTCCTGCAGTCTGGAGTGCTGTGATTACCTCCATTCCCCATTTATGTAGTGCTAGGGCAAGCACTCTACCAAATGAGCTACATTCCTAGCGCTGAAGTCATTTCATTGGTGTGTATCATTCTTCATGTGAAATTACAGGGCAATTAATAGTTGGTTATTAACTGATTGATCATACATTTGAACCTGGGCTTTGTGCATGCTAGGCCATAGCTCTACCACTGAGCTATATCCCCAGCCACCCCCCCCTTTTTTTTAAGTTGTGTTTTGCCCTAGCCCAGGCTGACGTGGCATTAGTCTTAGGCTGGCCCCGAACTCACAGCAATCCTCCTACCATAGCCTCCCAAGTGCTGGGATTAAAAAGCATGTTCTACCACACCTGGCTCCAACCCTTATTTTTTAAGTCTGGATGTCATTTTGAACCCAGGCTGACCTTAAGCTTAAATTTTTCCTTCCTTAGCCTACAGCACTAAAACACCTATTTTCCTTTTCAATGCTAGGGGCTGAACCCAGGATCTCATATATGTTAGGCAAGTGCTCAACCACTGAGTCACACCCCAGTCTTTCCATGACAGCTCAACTGCCAAACCTCAGGGCCCAGAATGGCCCCTCACCTTGGTCAGATGCTGCCAATGAGCTCTACATGTGGCCCAGGAGTGAGTTCTAACAGGCATTCCACGTATGTATTTTTCTGTAATGAAAAAATACTGTGGAACATGAAGCTGCTTTCCAAGGGGAACATCTACCTGACGTGCCCATGCTGCATCTGTTTCAGTTTCAGTGACAGCATTCTGCATTCCATTTCTTTAAAAATGACTCTTTGGGGCTGGAAAGATGGCTCAGAGGTTAAAGGCACTGCTTACAAAGCCTGACAGCTTGGGTTTGATTCTCCAGTACCCTCATAAAGCCAGATGTACAAAGTGGCACATGCATCTGGAGTCCATTTTCAGTGGCAGGTCGTCTGGTGTGCCCATTGTCTCTCTCTCTCAAATATATATACATACACATACACACACACACACATATATTTAATAAAATGGCACTTTTTTTTTTTTTTTTTTTGTTTTTCAAGGTAGGGTCTCACTCTGGTCCAGGCTGACCTGAAATTAACTATGTAGTCTTAGGGTGGCCTCAAACTCACGGCGATCCTCCTACCTTTACCTCCCAAGTGCTGGGATTAAAGGCATGCGACACCACGTCTGGCTAAAATGGCACTTTTTTTTTTATTGTAGGGAGAGACACAGAGAGACAGGGAGAGGGAGACAGAGATGGGCGCACCAGTAGCCTCTCAGCAGCTGTGAATGAACTCTAGATGTGTGCACCCCCTTGTGGGCAAGTGTGTCATTGCACCCTTGTGTCACTTTTTGCATCTGGCTAAACGTGGGACCTGGAGATTGGAACCGATGTTCTGAGGCTTAGCAGGCAGGCGCCTTAACGGTTAAGCCATCTCTCCAGCCCTAAAATGGCACATTTTATATGTGGCTGCATAGGTGAAGCCTGGGCTGCTTCATGTCCGGTGTGCTGCATGCCCTCATCACTAACCGCCCACCGCAGGAATAAGGCTGCCCCTCTCTTTCATAGAGAGCAGCTTGTTCTAAGTTCTTCTCAAGACTTATCCCCACTGGATGAAGTTCTAGGAGGTCCCTGGGACACAAAGCCTTCAGGTTTCTGAATAAAGGGAAGGAAAAGTCCAGAGGTGAAGGGGTCCCCCTGCTCTCCAGGGACTGACCTTGAGCCTCCCACGGCAGGAAAAGATCCAGATTTGAGGCCAGAGGAGGTTCTGGAGGGGACAGTGAGGGGTGCACAGGGAGAAGCTCAGGTCCAGGGAGACAGAGATGTGAGAGGCACGGGGGCAACTCAGTCCAAGACGTCCAAGAGCCCTCCCAGGAAGCCCTCCTGAGCCCACAGCGGGGCTGCCAGCCACTTGCCTCACCCCACAGAGACTTGGGGCCTCAGGGCCATGGCTGCTTGCGCTGCATATCTTAGTTGCTCACCTTCTGGGGAGCTGTCCACTGTGAAATAGTGGGTGGCCTCTAGGGCTGACTCAGCTTCCTCTTGATTTAGAGCTGTTTCAAGAGAAGAGGGCAGGAAAAGATACTGTGATTTTTTTTTTTTTTTTTTTTTTGAGGTAGGGCCTCACTCTAGCCCAGGCTGACCTGGAATTCACTATATAGTCCCAGGCTGGCATTGAAACTCACAGCGATCCTCCTACCTCAGTCTCCTGAGTACTGAGATCAAAGGGGTATGCCACCACCCTGGGCAATAATGTGATTCTTACTCAAAAACATCCTGGAGTCCTGGATGAAGTTCTCCCCTCCCGCCCATGTTTCAACCAGCCCAGAACCTCTACTTATAACACTGCTGATAGTTTCAATAGAGCTGATTACGTCTGGTCATTATTTCTTTTGGTTGCTTTTTGAGACTGGAGAGGGAGGATCACTGTGAAGCCCAGGCTGGCCTCAAAGCCTGGATCATTCTGTCTTAGCCTTCTGAATGCTAGAATTACAGGTGGGTGGTAGTTTGAGTGGATGTCCCACAATGGGACCTCTAGCCACCCGGCTGGAGGGGTCACTGCGGGCGGATCCTAGGGTCTAGCTCTAAGGTGTGTTTGGGGTGGATCAGGAATTCCAGCCTAAAGCATGCAGAGCGCTGTCTGAGTTCTCCTGGGTTCCTGGAGTGTGTGTGCTTATGGTGCTACTGGTGGTATTTCTCTCTGCTTGGACCTACGAAAGGGGACCAAATTCTTCCCCCAGATCTGTAAGCGTCAATAAATCCTGTTCCTCCCATAAACTGTGCCTGATTTGGAAGTTCCTCCAGCGATGTGAAGCTGACAAGGCGTGTGCTGGAAGTTGGGAACTCAAGATATCCTCTATAAAAAGCTCATGTACTGGGCATGATGGCGCACGCCTTTAATCCCAGCACTTGGGAGGCAGAGGTGGGAGGATTGCCAAGAGTTCGAGGCCACCCTGAGACTACATAGTGAATTCCAGGTCAGCACTGGTGCCATGCTTGAAAATCCAGCCCATGAAGTGGGGTGTGGTGATGTATGTGTTTAGTCCTGGCACACAGGAGGCTGAGGCAGGAGGATTGCAGAGTTTGCAAGTCCTTTCCCTTGGCTCAGGCCAGCTGCCACAGGAGTGTTCCTCCCCCATGATGGCCCCAGCACTAATGAGGCCAGAGGTGCACCTCCTCTTCCAGTCATGTGACAGGATCTTCAGGCAGCCTTGGTGGAGCCCCAGGCTGACTTTCAAGATAAACAGGAGACCCTGAGAAACCTAAGCACAAACTGTTGAGTGCAGGGTCTCAGTGTTACTCTGACACCTCCACTCAGATCCCCACTGCCCTGTCACGGTTTCTGGGTCACACCGCCCCACTCAGTGGGCACAGCCCTGTTCTCAAGACTTGCTACATGGATGGAGTCTTCCTCTACACCCCTTTCCCATCATGGCTGAGCCTCCGCCCCAGCCCTCCCCACCACTGGGCCCAGGCCACTTCCCCTCTGGTGAACCCAGTTGCCTTGAAGGCCAACCATCCAGAGACTAGTAGAGTGTGCTTAGCAGGCTGGAGGCAGCACACATCTCCCCACCACATTTCCAGTTCCAGAATTGTTGAGGACCTGCAGCAGGAGGCCTGAAGATTCTCACCTGGGGGCAGGTGTAGCTTGTAGAGTGCCTTGAGCTTCTCCGTGAGGTCCCCATGGTACATCCCACCTGTGGAAGAAGGGGTACTGGCTGGCAAGATGGCTCAAAAGCCATGTGGCAGACCATGTCCCACTCCTTCCCTTCCTGGGGTTTCAGTGGAGACTTCACAGGTCGGGCAGCAGGCCTTGCTCTTTCTTAGCCAGGTCACCAGGGCTGCTGGGATGAGCCCTAGGATTCCTGCTTTCCTTGTACCCTTTAGAATTGCTTAGTCTCCCTCTGTCTGGGCCAGAAGCCCCAGACTGAGGGAGACAGTGAAGGGGGCAGGCAGGGCTTCCAGTGGAATCCAGCTTGTCTCCAGTAGAGAAAAAGCTGTGCTCTAGAAGGGCTATGGGCTCAAAGCCACCCTCTGCTGGCTACAGTGGGGACAGACCTGTTGGCCAGTATCTGGGAATATGGTTGGTGGCGAGCATCTTGCTCTGGCAGACTGTGAGATACTCACTCATTCCTGTCACAAATTCTTTGAAGTTGATTAGCGAGTCCTTGTTTTGGTCCAGGAGCCTAAACATGCGGCCAGCTAGCACAGGGGTGTGTGAGCCACAGGCCCAGGGTGTCAGGCTGGCAAAGAGCTCCTGGAACTGGTTTAGATCAATCCGGTACTGCTCCAGGTAGGGCAGGCTGGGGTCCCGGTGGGCGGCTGCCGTGCGGTTACCACCCCAGTACTGGCTTGCCAGGTGCTTGGCCTGTCGGGGATAGTCTGGTGAGATGGCCTCTTAGGCCCTGGTTGTCAGGATGGCTAAGCTAGTCAGGGTGTCCACCCTCCTTTGTTCACATTTGCACAGTCCTAGGGGGGTGAGGATGGGCTAGTTGTCACAGGAGCTGGTACACAACAAAGGATCAGAGACAGAGCACTGCTAGGGCCAGCCTTAGCGCCACTGTTCTGATACTAAAGCCAGTGTGTGGTGGCCATCTTACAAACTGAACCGAAGGCAGATGGAGGGCCCATAAGAACTGGCAACAAGAACAGAGGGGCAGCTGGACACGTGCCCGCAGTCCCAGCACTTGAGAAGTTAGGAGGATCATGTGACTTCAGTTCAGCTTGAGGGCAGCCTGGGCAACACAGAGAAATCCCAAAACAAAACAAAGATCCAAAACCACTGATTCAAATCCAAACACAGCAGAGGGTAGTGTGGGCGATGGTTTCCTTGCATTCTTCAGCACCTGAGATTGGTGTAAGGCTGTGATTGCAAGGTGCTGATAGCCCTCATCGCTGGCTCAGCAGCCAATACCATCTTGTACCACATCAACTAATTTGAGTCCCTTCAACAATTAATCCTGGGCATTTTTTTTTTTGAAGTAGGGTATCACTCTAGCCCAGGCTGACCTGGAATTCACTATGTAATCTCAGGGTGACCTCGAACTCATGCCTCCCGAGTGCTGGGATTAAAGGCGCACACCACCACGCCTGGCTATTCCTGGGCGTTTTGATACAAATATTTAGGAAGAAGGCCAAGGGTGGTGGTGCACACCTTTAATCCCAGCACGTAGGGGGTGAGGTAGGAGATCACTGTGAGTTTGAGGCCAGCCGGAGACTACAGTGAAGTCCAGGTCAGCCTGGGCTACAGCAAGAACCTAACACACACACACACACACACACACACACACACGGCTGGAGAGACGGCTTAGCAATTAAGGCACTTGCCTGTGAATCTTAAGGACCCAGGTTTGATTCCCCAGTACTCACATAAACCAGATGTACAAGATGGCATATGTGTCTCAAATAATTAAAAAAGTTATTTAAAAATTGGAAAGAATATTCTTTTTCTGGCTGGAGAGACAGCCCAGATTCAATTCCTGAGCACCCATGTAAAGGCACAGAATGTTGCATGCATCTGGTGTTTGTTTGTAGCATCAGGAGGCCCTGACACACCACACTCACTCTGTGTCTGCCTCTCTCTCTCTCTCTCTCTCTCTCTCTCTCTCTCTCAAATAAATAAATAAAACATGGGAAAAAGACAATTCTTTTTCCACTGGGGTTACTGAAAGCCTGACCCTGGAACTGCTCATGACAGTCCTGCCACTCTGCAAGAAGAGACCTCAGAGGTGCGAGAGCCTCACAGCCTGTTTGAGTGCCTGAGTCCAGCCATGTCTGAGCAGTATTATTAACTTTTCAGTGAAAGAAGCTGATTTGGTCCCTCCTATGCAAGATGACTTATGTGCATTTCTGACATTTCAGAGTGTTCTGTCTTGGGCTGGGATGAGTTTTCAGTGGTTAAAGGAGCTTGCTGACAAAGCCTGGCAGTCCAGGTTCTCCAATATCCATGTCAAGCCAGATGCACAAAGTGGCACATGGGTCTAGAGTTCATTTGCAGTGGCAAGAGTCCCTAGCAACCCATACTCATACACTCTCAAAAACAGTATTTTAAAAAAAGAATGGCTGGGTGTGGTGGCACATGCCTTTAATCCCAGCACTGGGAGGCAGAGGTAGGAAGATCGTTATCACTCTGAGGCCAGCCAGGAACTACAGAGTGATTCTAGGTCAGCCTGGACTACAGTGAGACCCTACCTCGAAAAAAAAAAAAAAAAAAAAAAAAAAAAAAAGACCATTCTGTCTAAATGCCAAGAAGGATTAAGTTCTACCACATGTGGTTCATAGTAACTGCAGCTGAGAATGCTTTTTTTTTTTTTTTTTTTTTGGTTTTCCGAGGTAGAGTCTTGCTCTAGCCCAGGCTGACCTGGTATTCACTATGTAGTCTCAGGGTGGCCTTGAACTCACGGCAATCCTCCTACCTCTGCCTCCCGAGTGCTAGGATTAAAGGCGTGTGCCACCACGCCCAACGAAAAATTTTTTATTTTTATTTTTTTCGAGGTAGTGTCTCATTCTAGCCCAGGTTGACCTGGAATTCAAGGGTGGCCTTGAACTCATGGTGATCCTCCTACCTCTACCTCCCGAGTGCTGGGATTAAAGGTGTGCGCCACTATACCCGGCTGAGGATGCTTTTAAATTAATTTCTCTTCTGGCATGGAGCCACTGCACTTAGGAGACAAGATGGGGTACTTGTCCTGCCCTTTTTCTTGACTTTCACCTTAAACACCATGTAAAGGTCCTCCAGCTCTTCAACTGAAAAACCAATGTCCCCTGGTATGGCTCGAACCTAGAAGGAAAGAAAACGTGGCTGTACCGAAGGGTTCCCAAGTTCTTGCTACAATGCAAACAAAGATGTTTGCTCTAGAAGAGTTCTCATGTGCACAGGGGTAAAAGTACACCTGTAGTCCCAACAGTTGGAAGGCTGAGGTAGGATCACCATGAGTTCAAGGCCAGTCTTGGGCTACAGAGTGAGTTCCAAGTCAGCCTGGGCAGGAGGGAGACCCTGCCTTGAATACTCCTTCCCCAAGAAACAAAACACCAAGGTATGAACTATCCTCTTCGTGATCAAGCACATGTGGGTGGGTCCACTCAGAAGAAAGGATGCCATCCACATGTTCACCCTTCCTCACCACCTGCTGGTCAGTTCCTACTCCCTGAGCCTCTTCCTGGAGTGCACACAGAGGAGAACAGAGCTTCAGGCAGAGACATGCACTGCAGAGTGGACAGAGCAGCTGGACATCACTACCCAGGGTAGAGGCAAAAAAATCTACAGCAAAGCCAGGTTGGGAGGACTTGGCCTTCAGGGTGCAAGGTGAAAGAGATGCATCCTGTACCACCAGGAGCAGAAACCAGTATGTAGGACCCTCTCCCTACCTCCCCTAACTTGCACCTACACTGTGGGATTCCAGGCCCACACAGCATCCTGCCATGATGCACAAGTTAAGACAGTGCCAAGGACAGAGTACAAGTGGCGCTCTGCGCCCTGTCCAAGGAAAGGCACTGGTAGGAGCAGCTCACCTTGGCCAGCCCTTCAGCCCTGTGCTGCCTGGGATTACCCTCTGCCCCACCCACCAGTGGTCATACCACGCTCCTCTTGGCTGTGTCCTCCAAGGACTGGATCACCTTCAGTCTCTGTTTAAACCGCATCTGTTCAATGTCGTCTGCTCTCAGGCTGCTGAACTTCTACAGGCAAAGGTGAACTGGTGAGACCAGAGTCCACAGCACAGCATCATCCAAGCTCATCTGTGGCCACCCAAGACCAACACGAGAAGGAGCAACCTGCAGGCCAACCCCACTAGAAGCTGACCTCATAGGACACTTTCAGGAGGTCAAAGATGTCCACTTCTGCAGGAGGGTCATCTCCACTGGTCAACAAGGCATGGAGGTGTGGAATAGGAGGAGAAATGCTCTGCTTGTTGACTACATTATCCAGGTATCTGTAAGGATTGAAGGACAGAAGTAAGTCTAGGCTGTCCATAGGAATACCTCACCTACTCAGCTAAGGGCTGAGGACTGGGTACCCTCCAGTGGCAATATGCCCAGGCAGGGCCCCTGGCGAGTGGGAGAGCTCCCTTCAAGGCAGTGGAGGAAAGGTCCTGCTGCCCACTGAAGCTTGTGCACTACCTCCGAGGATGCAAGGCTGGCCTCTTGCAAGGAGGCCTGTGGGCCCCAGATTCTACCTAGTTGGCGGAACAGTGTGCTTCCTCTCAGGTGGGTCAGTACGGCCTGGCCAGGAACAACCATGAAGAAAGCAAGATGAGGGAGACATGCTGTGTCTTCTCCTGAGACAGTCTCAGGGATGGCTCTACTTGCATGGCCAGCCCAGCCCAGCCCAGCCCAGCCCAGCCCAGCCCAGCAGGGTTTTACAGTCTCTCAGGTTCTCCAAGATGAGCCTGACATTCAGACAGGAGAGGATGTCTGGGTTACACCAACCATTGGCCATGGTCCTTAGAACCCTGCTCCTGAGGAAGGGTTTGGTCTTCCCATGCAGGGCACAGTTATGAAATCAGTCACAGCTGGGAATCTTGATGTCAAGGGGCCAAAAGTAGGGAGGTGACAACCCTGCCATTTCTGCAGGCTTCCTATCAGCCCCTGGGCTGGCTCAGCAGGGAAGCTCAGGGTCCCAGACTGTCCTTCTTGGGCAGGTGTCAGGGCCATATAGAGCTCAGGATTGGGTCAGGGTGAAGCTGCAGAGGGCTTCAAAGCCGGGCCAGAGGACCCAGGAGCTCCTCTGTTCAACAGAGGGATTTCCCCACATTCAGGAGAGGGTCAGGGTCAGATTTGATCCGAGTGCTGTGGGGTGCTGGGAGGTGAGGGGCTGGCACACAAACTATCTGATGAAGAAGGTGTTGATCCAGAGGAGGAGTAGCTGTATGCTCAGGGAGTGGAGGTGGACAGAGGGGGCTGAATCTTGGAGAGAATCTAGGAGGGGTGGGCATAGGACTATAGAAGGAGAAAGAGCATGAACCTTGGGATGGCTGGTACCTAGCAATTCATTTGACTGTTCCACAAGCCCCATGTGAGCCAGCTCTGTCCCAGAGAAGAGGAAGGAACAGTGCTGCTGAGCCTGGAGGGCACACCACGACAATGGAAATGAGATGCTCAGCCTTCGCTGCAGGCTGGAGGTCCTGTCGTGCCACTGTCTCCTCACCACTCACATCAGAAATACTACCACTTAATCTCAGCTCTGGGCTGTATCTCCACAAAGCATTGGATCGGAGCAGTGGCTGCAGCTCAGCACGCTCAGGCCACCTTCCTTTTTTTTCTCATTTTGAGTGCTGCTTGGGTTCCCACTAGAAAGCTCTCTCCTCCCCTCAGATCATCACAGCCTAGGACTTGGGGATGTTGACTGAGGGCTGGGGCTCTCCTGCCAGCTTCCCAGGTCACCTGCCAAGCACTGTCATGGCCTCGCCCTCGTCACTGCAGTCCAGAAGCTGCTCCATGTTGGCATCCAGCACAGCCAAGGCCACTTGCAGGATCACCTTGATGCCCTCATAGAAGAAGCAGTCAACAATGACCACAGCACTCTCAAAGGGCATGACGCTGAGGAACAGGGTCAGGAACCAGGAGAGTGAAATGCTGGAGATCACCCCCAGATCCTGCATCTTCTCTGAGAGTTGGGGTAGGATGTCTCTTGTGAGCTCTTCAAAAATGCCTTGGTCCACTAGGGCTCCTGAGGAAGAGACAGGAGGCATATGTGAGTCCATCTCCAGGACTTTAAGCAAGCCCTATGGAACCCCATGGTCTGGGATACAGGAAACGCACCCAGTTCCTGTCCATCCCCAGCCCTGCCAGCTCTCTTTACATTGAGGGTGAGAGCTGTGTATATGTGGAAACAGAAAGAAAAAGAACACTGTAAACATTCTTCCGCCAACTTCCAACCACTGTGTGAAAGGCCACAGAGGCCCCTCAGCGTCCACGAGGATGGTTCCAGGACCCCTCAAACACCAAGCCCCTCCAATGCTCAGACTCACAGAACCTCTGGCGATGCTCCCATGCCCTTTACGTAACCCTAGATGACTCACATCGCCCACTGTGAAGACAGCGGTCACCTGTGCTGTCTAGGGAAGAATGGTTGACAGGTGCACAACATGAGACAGCTGTTCCTTCCGAATATTTTTTCTTTTTTTCTCAAGATAGGGTCTCACTCTAGCTCTGGCTGATCTGGAATTCACTCTGTATTCTCAGGGTGGTCTCGAACTCTTGGCATTCCCCCACCTCTCCTTGTGAGTGCTGGGATTAAAGGTGTGCGCCACCACGCCCAGCCTCCCTTCTGAATATTTCTGATCAGTGGGCTGGTTGAATCCCTGGATGTAGAACCTTAAATATGGAAGGTTGACTGTATTGGCGTTTTCTAGTGTCTTCCCCTAGAAATATCAGAGGTAAGCAGCAGTCTAGTGGCTTCTGTGCCTGCTCCTGATGCTTGTGAATGAATGCAAATCTAAAGGCCCCCCCAAAACCAAGTAGCAGGGAAGGGTACATTAGAATCACAGTTAAATACATATGTAGTGAAATACATTTGCCAGTCCACTTATTTTTGTGTGTGCAGTGGTGTGCATGTGTGTATAGGTGCTAATGTATATGTGTACACATGTGCATGCAGGCCTCAGGTGGATGTCAGGTGTATTGTAGTACTCCACATCTAGAGCTCACAGATTTGGCTTGACTGCTTAGCCAGTAAGCCCCAGGGATTGAGTCTCTTGTTTTCCAGTGCAGAACTCCAGGGATGTAATCCCTTGCTCAGAATTTTATGTGGGTGCTGGGATTAGAACTCAGGTCCTCATGCTTGCACTTTACCCACTGAGCCGTCTCCTCAGTCTAGTCCACTTTTACTTTTTTTTTTTTTTTTTTTGGTTTTGCGAGGTAGGGTCTCACTCTGGTCCAGGCTGACCTGGAATTCACTCTGTAGTCTCAGGGTGGCCTCGAACTCTCGGCGATCCTCCTACCTCTGCCTCCTGAGTGCTGGGATTACAGGCGTGTGCCACCACGCCCGGCTCCACTTTTACTTTTTTGAGATTTCTTTTTTATTTATTGTGTATGTATGGGAGGGGGGCGATAGAGAATGGGTGCCCCAGGACCTCCAGTTGCTGCAAATGAACTCCAGACACATGTTCCACCTTGTACATTTGGCTTATGTGGGTCCTGGGGAATCGAACCGGGGTCCTTTGGCTTTGCAGGAAAGTGCCTTAACTGCTAAAACTGTCTCTCCAGCCATCTTTTTAGTTTTTATTTCTTCTTTGAATTAGAGTCTCACTCTCATCCAGGCTGACCAGAAAAAAACTCTGTAGCTCAGGCTGGCCTTGAACCTACAGTCATCTTCCTACCCCAGCCTCCTAAATGCTGGGATTAAAGGCATTTATCACAATGCCAGGCTCAGTTCACTTCCTTTTCATGGCACACGGTTTTTTGTTTTGTTTTGTGAGACAAGGTCTCATGTAGTGTCTTGAACCAACTTGCTATATAGCTGAGGATGACTTTGAGCTTCTGATCCTTCTGTCTCCACTTCTCAAGTAGTGAGATTAAAGGCATGAACAGTTTATGCAGTTTATCCAGACTTTGTTGGGCTAGGCAAGTACTCTACCATCTGCATTACATCCCTACCCCTAATGATACAAGTTTTATTGGATGTGATTACATAGAGTTGAAGTTGGGCAACTGATGCACAGAATAAATGACTTTCTAGTTTTGATGTTTAAAATTTTCTATAACAAAGAAGCTTGGGTGCAGTTAGATAGATGAGAAATTGGCCTTAAGGTGACTTTTTTGTTAGGGTAGGGTTTCATTCTAGCCCAGGCTGACCTGGCACTCCCCCTGCAGTCCCAGGCTGGCCTCTTACCTCTGCCTCCTGAGTGTTGGGATTAAAGGCACGTGTTACCACGCTCAGCTGCGGTGGACTTTCTTGCCCAGGGAAAGACCTCAGGATCCATTCTCAGGAGACAGGGTTTCTAATTGGTCCTGAGCTCATCAATTTGGTTAGACTAGCTGGCTGGTGAGCCCAAGCAATACTTCTGTCTTTCTCTCCCCAGTGCTAGGATTATAAGTGTGTGCCACCATGCCTGGCATTTTTCACATGGGTACTGGATCTTACTGCTTGCAAGGCAAGTACTTTACTAAATGAGCTACCTCAACCCTTCATGTAAACTTCCAGAAGCCACTAAATGTATCATATATTCTCTCACTCCAGACATTTAGGGAACCCATACAGATCTGGGTAGTAGTGTGGATCCTGGAGGCAGGAGTGTAACTGTTTGGTTCTCTACTTTCTGACTATGTGATCATTTTCAGTTTCTTAATCCATAACGTAAGAACTGCTTAGCACGGATCTTTTTCTTTTTCTTCTTTTTTAAAAATTTTATTGATATCATGGATCTTGACAGGGGAAAGACAGTCACATACATGGGAACCACTGGACAGATGGAGGCTCAGGCAGGGAGACACTTGGGGACACTTACCCACCACTCTGGTGTTGTAATAGTCAGGCAGCATGCGCTCACACAGGGCCACCAGGAGCCAGAAGGCCTCCTCCTCACTGCCGTACAGCAGAAGCACCGAGGTCACGATGTTCATTGCCTGCCAGGTACACAGACAAAGGTGTATGTTTGCTCTAGTCACAGAGCCAAATGATCTCTTCCCTACAAGGGTTTCTTCCTACCTCATCTGGAGGGTCTAGCATGTGGCATTGAACTACTGTCCCTGCTCAACTCTGGGAAATTTACCAAAGAGTAAATTTGCAGGAAATCAATTAGATAGAAACAGACACCCAGCTCCTTCAAACTGGGTCAGAAGGCATTGGGAAAACAGAGACAGTGGACATTAGCAAATAATGCTTATGTGGAGTGCTGTCTGCTGTTTGGAGAAGTGATGTTGTCTTAAGTTGACGTATAAGGTTTGTTTGATGTATGAGGTTTGAAGTATAAGTTGATATATCAGGGCACTTCAGGGAGGCTGGAAAACTGAGGAATACACAACCTCACTAGAAACGAAAAGAAGCTTTAAAGTTAGCAAGTTATTTTAAAAAATTTTATTAAATTTTAATTTATTTATTTGCAAGGAGAGAGAGAGAGAGAAGAGACAGACAGAGAGGTAAAATGAGTATATCAGGGCCTCCATCTGCTGTAAGTGGAAGGGCTGAGGAGGTTGATCAGTGGTTAAAAGCACTTGCTTGCAAAGCCTTCCAGTCTAGGTTCAATTCCCCAGTACCCATGTAAGATCTGGAGTTTATATGCAATGGCAGGGGACCTTGGCAATCCATTCTTTCTGTCTCTTTCTTTTTTTCTTTTCTTTTTAAAAAAATAATTTATTTATTTATTTACTTATTGGAGAGAGAGAGACAGATAGACAGAATAGGCACGCCAGGGCTCCAGCTACTGCAAACGAATCCCAGATGCATGTGCCACCTTGTGCATCTGGCTTATGTGGGTCCTGGGAAATCAAACATGGGTCCTTAGGTTTCGCAAGCAAGTGCCTTAACCACTAAATCACATCTCCAGCCTTTCCCTCCCTCCCTCCCTGCTTGCTTTCTTTCTCTCTCTCTTTCTTTCTTTCTTTTATTCTTTCTCTCTCCTTCCTTTTCTCCCTCCCTCCCTCCCTCCTTCCTTCCTTCCTTTTCTCCCTCCCCCCCATTCTCCCATCCTCCCTGTCTTCCTTCCTTCCTTCTTTCTTTCTTCCTGATTTTTCAAGGTAGGATCTGGCTCTAGCCCAGGCTGACCTCGAATTCACTATGTAGCCTCAGGGTGGCCTTGAACTCACTGCCATCCTCCTACCTCTGTGTCCTGAATGCTGGGATTAAAGGTGTGTGCCACCATGCTAGCTTTCTGTTTCTTTTTCTCAAATAAATAAATAAATAAAATTTTATTTTAAAAAAATGAGATGGGTGGTACATGCATCTTGAGTTCGTTTGTAGTGGGTAGAGGCCCTGGCATGCACATTCTGTCTCTCTCTCTTTCTCTCTCTCTCTCTCTCTCAAAAAAAAAAAAAAAATATATATATATTTTTAAAGTGAGCTAGCCGGGCATGGTGGTACACACCTTTTTTTTGTTTTTTTTCCTTTTTTGAGGTAGGGTCTCACTCTAGCCCAGGCTGACCTGGAATTGACTATGTAGTCTCAGAAACAACAACAACAAAAAAAAAAAGTGAGTTGAGTTGGCATGGTTGTGCACACCTTTAATCCTAGCACTTGGGAGGCAGAGGTAGGAGGATCACTACCCTGAGACTGGAATTCTAGGTCAGCCTGGGCTAGAGTAAAACCCTACCTTGAAAAAAAAAGTGGATAAAAATGAATTTTATTTTCTCATAATCCTGAAATGCTAAAATGCTGCCAGTCTCAGGTCAGAAGCACAAGGAAGACAATGTGATATATGGCATGGGGGAACAATTATTATTGTTTTGAGACAGAGTCTCATGTAACCCAGGCTGGCTTTCAACTCATTGTATAGCCCATGATGACCTTGAACTCCTGCTTCTACCTCCTGAGTGTTAGGGTTATAGACATGTACAGTCACACCTTACTTTTTGTTTTTGTTCTTAATTTTTTAAATTTCTAATTAAAATTTTTTTTCGTTATTTTTTTATGACAACTTCCTTAACTGTAGAAATACCCTATGTACTTCCCTCCCTCCCCCCACTTTCCCCTTTGAAACGCTACTCTCCATTATATCCCATTCCCCTCTCAATCATTTTTTTTTTGAGATAGGATCTTACTGTATATCCCAGGCTGGCCTCATACTTGCAGAATTCTCCTCTGAGCCTCCCACCTCCCAAGTGCTAGGATCATAGGTATGAGCCACCGTACCTGGTTAAATTACATCTTTTTCTGAGGTTAGGTTTCTTCCCAGTGGCAGGGGTGGGGTCATAGGTGTATGAGACCACCACACAAGCCCAGGCCACAGGAATCTCTCTCTCTGGGAGACTAGGATGGGAGTTGCGCTCTCCTGTCCTCTGCTAAGCCTTTTTTACCTGGCAGTAGCCAATGGTGGGGTTCCGGAATGCATAGGCAGTCAGCACCCGTCGGAGTGCAGCAATCCCGAGCTCATTCTGGAAGGCAGGGTGCTCAGGCATGGAGCGGTGGAGGTCTCGCTCAATTTCCTCGGTGGCTAGGCTGTACTTCCCTGTAGACTTCTCTACTAGCTCAGCGTAGTAGCCAGGGTGGGTCACCATCTCATTCCAAGCCCCTAGAAGACAAGGTGGCAGTTCCTTCTGTTCTTCCTCCCAGTCTTTGGGGGTGGGGAAGGGCAATAACAGGGTAGACTGGAGACATGATTCCATAGAGCAGAGGTGAACTCTCTGATCAGCTATGAGGTGTGAGACAAAGTTTCCCCTAGTGGCCGCCCCAGGAGAAGGGTTACTATGCACAGGAAGTTCAAATGGCCATCTTGCCCATCCTCTGAAATGGTCCAAGTAGCCAAAGGTGTGAATGTTGTCAGAGTCTGTCCCAAGGAAAGGAGGTTTCAAGAAAGTGTTCCTGCCCATTACAGGCAGGAGGGCACAACCCACTGACTCAGCCCTTGCCTTGGCATCTGCTTGTGTGAGCTTGGGCCCTCATAGATGGCTGAGGTTCCTACTCCTCCTGACTGAAAGGGCTAGTCACTCTGCTCTGTCTGGCTGACTTCAGGAGACTGGTCCAGGGACGAGATGGGCTCACCTGAGGTGGTTTTCTTTTGGTGCTAGGGATCAAGCATGCTAATCACATATGACAACCCAGCTTTGAGGGCCAAGATGTCAAGCCTAGGTTGGGGACAGTGGGACCATACTCACCAGAGAAGAGGAGCCAAAGCTCTCCTCGAAGGCTCTCAGGGATGCCCTTCAGGACCAGCTCCCGTGCTTTGGCTGTGCGGTACATGCACATGCCACGTCCATACTCAAAGAAGTGGATGTTCCATGACTCTTCCTTCATCTTCTCCTTAGCCTGACAGAAAAGGAAACTTGGGGCTTGGAGGGTCTGAAGAGTGTTTAGGGGGCTGAGACTTAGGTGACATCATTTTTCATCTCTTCCTCTGAGCAAGGCTGGGAGCCTGCTATGTAAATAATCAGGGAAGTGCTGTCAACAAGCTCAGATCTCAAAGTGATTACAGGTAAAGATACAGGCAAGCCCAAGCAGGGCTGGACCACACCTCCACACCTAGCTCCTCAGTAGCAGTGGGCCCTTCCTTCCCTTTGGAGAACCAGAGTCCCTGATGAACAACACCTATCACATAAGTTAGGCAGGGTGCAGTCCCCAGAGACTGCCTGGTCCATCTTATCCTGTCCCATTGCAGCCCAGGACGGGGATGCCCATCCTAAAGAGCCATGAGGTCCAGTGCTGGCCATGAAGGTACATGCCCAGATGCTCAGAGGAGGCTCCAGCTCAGGTATATGCTGAAGTGCCTGTGCCCAAAACTTACCCCTTTGGCACCGAGATCTTCCATGGGAGAATTTCTCTGGAAGACTTTGAGCAGGCCCTGGGAAGCAGTTGGCACTTCCTGTGCATTGAAACTTGGGAGAGTCCTGAGGGGAGAAGATGGGCTGGTGGGTGGTTCCGATGTCTCCTGAAGAGCTGGGAAAGACTAGAAAATAAAACAGGAGAGGGAAACACCTAGCAACTCAGCCTCATGCATACCCACTCACACAGGTGGACAAAGATGCACACAGAAAGAACCTGGCCTGGCCAAATGGAAGGCTGCAATTGGGGCTAGCAGACAGCTCCACTCTGGGGGGCTAGTCACCTACACTTATTTTTATTTGAGTGAGAGAAAGACAGTGAGTATGGGCACACCAGGACCACCTACTGCTGTGAACAAACTCCACGTGCATGAGCCTCCCTGAAACTAAAGCCATCAATGTCCAGCTGGGGCCTTCCCTGAGTGAGGTTAGGGTCTAAAAGAGAAGAAACCTCTGAGAAAACCCCTTCCAGTGTTGCCAAGTCTCTTCCTGACTGTTAAACATGCAGGAGGCCATGAGCCCAAAGCTCTCTTCCTACCCCACAAACTGAAACCTAATTTGATATGTTGACAAAGCCAAACTGAACTTAGAGAGTCAAGAATTCCAGTGCCAGGGCAAAAGAGATGGCTTAGCTGTTAAGGTGTTTGCTTGTAAAGCCAAAGGACCCAGGTTTGCTTCCCCAGGACTCACGTAAGCCAGATGCACAAGGTGGTGCATGCTCTGGAGATTGTTTATAGTGGCTGAAGGCCCTGGCATGACCACATTCTCTCTCTCTCTGTCCACACTCTGTTTCTCTGTGCTTCTTTCTCTTTCTCAAATAAATAAAATTAAAAAAAAATTTCCAGTGCCAGAAAAGAAGACAAAAGATAAATCCTTCATGACAAGCCATAGTGAGATGGCAAGAATGATACCAAGTTCATGGGCCCCAGTTGCCTTCTGAGTCCAAGGTCAGGTGGCACCTTATGTTCAGGCTTGCTGGTCTCAGGCGGCCATGAAGTGCTGTTCTTCCCCTTCCTCCAAGTGACCACCTCTCATGTTCATCCAGCATAATCGTCATAAGGCGCCTGCCATCCTCATTTCTCACTTCGTATTCCAGTGGTCTTCCACAGGCCTCCTCCACTGCCACCCTACCTGCATCTGGGCTTAGGTTTTCCAGGTCTGGCCCTCCTTCCGAGATCCCATTGCCTCTGACCGCTAGGGTCTTTTTCTGAGTTTCAAGAAGGACAAGTGCAGGTGAGTAGCCACCCAGAGAGGAGATGTCTGCTGGCCCCAACTTCAGCCTTCTATGTGGCCAGGCCACGTTCTCCTTTCTGTGTGCATCTTTGTCCAACTCTACGAGTGGATGTGCACTCAGAGAGGCCTCCTGTATGCTCATCAGGACACATGAGTTCAGCAAGTGTCCCTCCATTCCTCAATTATCGTTTTCTTTCCCTTCTACTGACCCTTTACCATTAGCATAAAATCTTGTTTCTGCTGCTACTAAAATCCTCCACTTTCTCTTTTTAAGATTTATTTATTTATTTATTTGATAGAGAGAGAGAGAGAGAATGAGCACATGAGTGTGCCAGAGCCTCCAGCCACTGCTTCCCAGATGCATGCGCCACCATGTGCATCTGGCTTACATGGAACCTGGAGAATTGAACCTGGGTCCTTAGGCTTCACAGGCTTGTGTCTTAACTGCTAAGCCGTCTCTCTAGCCCTCCTCCATTTTCTTTAATGGAGTACTGCTCACATGCTATGTTGGGCTTACTTTGTGAAAATCTAATCGAACAGGCTGGAGAGAGGGCTTGGTGGTTAAAGGTGCTTGCTTGTAAAGCCTGATGGCCAGGGTACAAGTCCCTAGTATCCACAGAAAGCCAGATGCACAAAGTGGCTCATGCATGTGGAGTTTGTTCACAGCAGTAGGTGGTCCTGGTGTGCCCATACTCACTTTCTTTCTCTCACTCAAATAAAAAGTAAACAAGGTAACTCAATTGAGCTCCACACTGATCTGTGCTGTGTTTCGGAATTTCCAGCTGTCCTGTAGTGTCCATAGGGTAACTGTTGTTCCACGGCACTCCACCCTTCCAGATACAACTTGGAGTATGTTCAAGTCCCTTATATAAATGAATAGTTGTATTTGCATTTAACTTATATTCTCATATACTTAATTTTTTTTTTTGAATGTGAGTGGGTTAGGCCAAAGGACAACCTTGGTTATTACTTTTAGGAAAGTCATCCGTCTCCTTTGAGACTGGCTCTATCATTGGTCTGGAGCTTACCAATTAGGCAAGACTAGCTAGCAGTGAGCTTCAGGGATCCACTTGTCTCTGCCTCCCCAGCACTGCGATTATAGGTGCTTGTCACCATGCCTGACATTTATGTGGGTACTGGGGACTGAACTCAGGTGCTCATGCTTATGAGGCAAACACTTACTGACTGAGTTATCGTCCTAGACCCTCTTCATATACTTTAAATCATCTCTAGAGGTCTTATAATACTGAACGCAGTAATGCTATATAGCTAATGCTATATTACTTAGGGAATGTCAAGAAAGAAAGCCTGTACAGATTCAGTACAGTTATAATTAAAAACTATTTTGGGGCTGGAGAGATGGCTTAGCAGTTAAGGCACATGCCTGCAAAGCCTAAGGATCCCAGTTCGATTCTCCAGGTCCCATGTAAGCCAGATGTACAAGGGGGCACACACATCTGGAGTTCGTTTGCAGTGGCTAGGGGCCCTGGCACACCCATTCTCCCTCTCCCTCTCTCTCTTTCCTTCTGTCTCTAATAAATAAATAAATAAAAATAAAATCTTAAAAAAAAAAACTATTTTGGATCTGTGGTTGAGTCTGCAGAAACAGAACCTGTGGAAATGGATGGTTAACTGTATATTATACAAAGTTAAAAGTTAACTCCCGCATAGACCTATGTGCTAGAGACTGGTTCACCATCTTGTGGTGCTAGTGGGAGGTGGTGGAACCTTTAGGATGTGGGAACTAGTGGAAGAAAGATAGGTCATCAGGGATGAGTTGTGAAGGAACAAGGGTCACTGGCTCCTTCCTTTCCCTGTCTTTGCTTCTTAGCTGCCAGGAGGTGAACAGGCCTTCTACCATGTGTTCCCACCATGAAATACTGCTTCAGGTCTGAAGTAATGGGGCCAACTGATCATGGTCTGGAACATCAAAATCTGGTCAAGGGCTGGAGAGATGACTTAGGAGTTAAGGCAGTTACCTGTGAAGCCTAAGGACTCAGGTTTGATTACCCAGTACCCATGTAAGTCAGATGTACCAGGTGATGCATGCATCCAGAGTATGTTTGCAGTGGCTAGAGGCCCTGGCGTGCCCATTCTCTATGCCCCCCCCCTCAAATAAATAAATAAATAAATATTTTTAAAAATCCAAGTCAAGATAATCCGTTCTTCCTTTCAGGCTGAATCTGAGATATTGTTGTTTGGTTTTGAGGCAGGGTTTCACTGCAGCCCAGGCTAATCTGGAGCTAAGGTGATCTTTGTGATTATGAGATATTTTGTCATTGATAGAAAGCTGACCTTGAACTTGTGGTCCTCCTGCCTCGGCCTCTCAAGTGCTGAGATTTAAGGGCATGTCACGTTGCATTTGGCTGAGATGATTCTTTGTAATGGGGCTATCCTGTGCATTTTAGGATGCTTAGCAGCATCCCTAGTCTCTGTATTCGATGTGAAAAGCCACCCTCTAGCTGGAGGCCCTCAGCATGCACTACAAGGGTAGGCTTAGAGGGGCTATTGATGGATGCACCTGGGGCTCTTCCCAAGGGGCTTCTCTCACCTCCAGGGCTGAATCCACAATGCTGGCTTTCCTCTCCACAAGGATGCCACCTGGATGCTTGGATGGTGTTTTCTGTAGGAAGTCAGAGATCCTCTGGACCAGGAAGTCACGGTCTTTCAGATTGGCAAACAGGAAGGTCATTTTACTCTTGGTGCTGATGGAGAGAGGGCTGGGCAAGACACTGGAACTGTCAGCTTTTTCCACAATAGTCACCTGATTGGGAAAAAGAATGCTTTTGGGCACTTTGATCATAAAATATAGTTGAGTGTGCTTTGTGACTATGGGAAGACCACAGTGGCCCTAGGGCTACCATCTCCTGGGCACTGAATGGCCCAACTCAATTCATTTCCTGATTCTGCTATCCTGAGCAAGGTGCTATGTGTATAAATCTTAGCTTTTTACTCACTGACAGGGGTTAGTGAACTGGCCTTGCAGAAGCTCTATGAGGACAATGAGGAAAAATGTAAATGATTAGGGATGGAGAGATGGCTTAGTGGTTAAGGTGCTTGCCTAGGAAGCCTAAGGACACATGTTCAACTCCCCAGAACCCACGAAGCCAGATGTACAAGGTGATGCATGCACAAGGTTGCACATGTACACAGGTAGAGCACACATCTGGAGTTTGATTACAGTGGCTGGAGGCCCCAGTGCACCAATTCTCTCTTTCTCTCATTAAAAAAAAAAGGCCAGTCTGTTGGGCTCACCTCAAAAAAATGTAAATGATTAGCCTGGGTTTTGGCTTCTCCTAGCTTTACCAAAGATGATCACTTAGCTCTGTCCTTTGAAGCAAGAGGGTAGCCCTCCACTTGCAAGTGTGCCCAAAGCCTTTATTCTTTTTTTTTTTTTTATGGTTTTTTCGAGGTAGGGTTTCACTCTAGTCCAGGCTGACCTGGAATTAACTATGTAGTCTCAGGGTGGCCTCGAACTCTTGGCGATCCTACTACCTCTGCCTCCCGAGTGCTGGGATTAAAGGCGTGCGCCACCACGCCCGGCTAAAAGCCTTTATTCTTAGGGAACACTTTGACAGCCTGTCCCAGGGCTTGGCTCTGACTGCAAAGTGTGGAGAGAGTGGCACAGATGTGAAGGGCACGAGATGGCTTTCAACAGGTGTTTATGTAGAGCTCAGGTCTGGGAGGGGATAGACATACAGGTTAAGTATCAGGGAAAGCTGGGAAGTCACTGACTGCTTTTACTGAGAGCATATATGGGGATGCAGTCACTGAGTGTAACTTGGTCTTTCCAGGTAAGAATCTGGACAAGAGATTGGGCAGAAGGCACAGCAAATACCCGGAGGTGGGAGTGAGCTCCAGAAACAATAGGGTAGGATGCAACGAGTGTATATGTGTAGCATTTGTGTGTTATATATGTAAATCATGCACATGTGTGGGACATGTATGAGTATATGTTTATGTGTGTGAAAGTATATGCAATATGTACATGTGGTAGATGTATGTGTAAGTGTGTGGAAGCAGTTATATGTGTAATTTATGTGGTACATATAGGCATATGCTTGTGTGTGATTGTGTATATGTGTGCAGGTGTGTGTGTGGAGGCCTGAGGGGGCAGATGGCTCACTGAAGGTCTCATAGGCCACAAGAGACAGTCAGGGGTTCTCATCACACAAAGAAGATGCCAGAGGCTTCTTGGAAAGATTCTACCATATTTTCAAGTGTGCTGGCTGCTGGGGAAGGATTTGTCATAACAGCGTTAGATGTGGTTAGGACTTTTCTAATAATGCTGTCCTAGGTGGTGGCAATGGAAGGGAAGGACAGGCTCTGAAGAGAATGCTGATGCACAGTCTGTGGTTAGGATGTAGGAACAAAGACGTGATCAAAATCACACTTGATTCTGCTTCTACCAAGGCAAATGGATGGCAGTGTACCACTCTGTGAACAGGACACAAAAAGCATGACTGGGAATGAGTGCCAAGAGCCTACTAGATACAATATGAGGCTGCCCTGAGCTAAGGAGCCTGTGAGCTCCTGGCTGGGGCACTGAGAACAGTGTGGAGGATGGGCAGCTATAGAGTTCTACCCTTGGACCATGGGTGCTCACCTCCCTGAGGGGTATGATGAGGCGGCATGCATCTTCCTCCTTACTGGCGAAACAGATGTAGTTATTGGAGATGAACATCTGACCCGGGATATGCAGCTTGTTGAATGGTGTCCACAGGGTGCAGCCTGTGTGGCCGTCCAGCCGCTCATCCTTGGGTAGCCGGAATGTGGCCCGGTAGCACTCGTTCTTGGATCGGGCATCCAGGTCTCTAAGGAACAAAGTGGGAAGAGGGAAACGAGTTTTGGCTGGAGAGATGTCTCAGCAGTTAAAGGTGCTTCCTTGCAAAGCCTGCTGGGCCGGGTTTAATTCCCAAGAATCCACATAAAGCCAGATGCACAGAGTGCACGTGCATCTGGAGTTCGTTTATAGTGATAAGAGGCCCTGGCACACCCGTTCTATCTCTCTTCCTCCTCCCCTCACTCTACTTCCCTGTCAAGTAAGTACATAAAATTTTTCTTTTTTAAAAAAGTTTCCCAACCAGACATGGTGGCACACACCATTAATCCCAGCACTTGGGAGGCAGAGGTAGGAGGATTGCTGTGAGTTCAAGGCTAGCCTGAGACTACACAGTGAATTCCAGGTCAGCCTGGGCTAGAGTGAGACCCTACTTCAAAACCCCCCACCCCCAAAAAAGTTTCCTAAGTTTCCATGTTAGAGTCAGGATCCTTGGGATTCTTCCAGGGAGCAAGTCATGTCTGGGGTTTTCAGAGTTCCAGAAAAGATGTGCATTAAATGATCAAGAATGTAGTATTGTCATATAGCCAGCACAGGAAGGGTAGCACAAACATGTCTTGAAAGCTGACTGCTTTGAAAGTATACCTAGAGCTGGGTGTGGTGACACATATCTGTAACTCTAGGACTTGGGAGGCAGAGGCAGGAGGAACCACAAGTTTGAGGCCACCTTGAAACACATAGTGAGTTCCAGGCCAGCAAGACCCTGTAACAAGCAAAGCAAGCAAGCAAACAAAAAAAGGAGGGAGGGCTGGAGAGATGGCTTAGCAATTAAGCCGCCTGCCTGCCAAGCCTAAGAACATTTGTTCGATCTCCAGGTCCCACATTTAGCCAGATGTAAAGTAATGCAAGCACGCAATGCCCACAAGGGGGTGCACGCGTCTGGAACTCATCCACAGTGGCTGAGAGGCTACTGGCGCACCCATTCTCTCTCTCTCTCTCTGCCTATTCCTCTGTCTCTCCCTCTCTCAAATAAAAAAAGGGGGGAATACTAGAGGCTCTGACACTCAGTACTGGGTGGGCAGTGCCTGGAGCTCCCTGCACCTTGCCTAGCTCAGACCCAGAATGTCACCTCAAATGAGGCTGTTCCTTTACTCCGAGAAGAGCTAACCCCACCTCTAAACCCAGACAAGATCTCCCTGCAGAGAAAAATGAAGTAAAAACAAAATGTATGATAGCTATTGCTTAATAGAAATGTTTCATGTCCCATAGCTGTGGATGGTGACCTGGTACCTTGTCTCTTCATTGGCTGCATCCAAGTAAATCTATTTTCTTAGTTCTCAAGGAAACTTCCTATCTGCCTTGAATTTCCAGAAGACTAGGTGTGACCATGCACACTCATCTACAGCCTGATTCATGCACCATGACTGGCAGTGCTAGACACTGAGCCAAGCTTCAGTCCTGCTTATTTTCTTTCTGGAAGGTGCTGAAGACCACCCTGCTATTCACACCAGGAGAGAAATGTCCTTGCACAACATTCTAGTCCTGAAGGTGCACTGTGGGCTCACACCATGGGCTAGGCTGCAACCCAGGAAATGGCCTGTCTAGGATGGTGTCTGTGAACACAGCAGTGTGTGGTCAGCAGTGTTCACCTTGGCTGTGGGGCTCAGGAACCTTCTGAGATGTTGAGACCTTGGGTTTAAACGGAAGTGATTTGGAGAGGCTGGCCACTACTATTCAGTCTTCTGTCATTCCCATGGACAGGGCAGCAATGACCTCAAACCTGCACATGGCTCAGACCCAGGGCATGAGGATCCTCCTTGTCCATCACAGTGGAATGAAGGCTATGTACTCTGAGCACTGATTCACCAAAATCTTGCAGATGCAGCCTCTCAGGGACCTCAGAACCCTGACCAAGGTAGCTTACATCCTAGCTCTACTTCTTCCTGGCTAAGGAACTTCTACTTGGTGTCCTGACACAATACCTACATATGGTAAGAATACCTTCCTACAACAGGGCTGTGAGAAACAGAACAGGAGGGACTTTCTCCCCAATGGCAGCATTTAAGCAGTATAGGTAGTTGCTGGCCACCTTCCCAAGTAGAGACTCTTTCTAGGTGCATGTATGCACATATGCACCAGGTGTCAGGCAGGGTTAATAGATCTGGCCAAGGGGGACATTCTCACTGCTGTGGGATCTTCCCACCCCTCCAGGAGAGTGGCATACCGCTTCAGAGCTGAGATGTTTTTGTGTGGCCGGATGGGCTTGGGCAGGGCCTTGTCCTCCAAGAAGCCCTTGTTGTCCAGCAGCTGCTGCATGGCCAGGTTAGCCAGCTGCTCCATGAGCTTGAAGGTCTCACCAATATTGAGGAACATGGAGAAGAAGAGCTCCTGGTCCCGAGTATCCACGCGGATGCTCTCAGGGAAGAGGAGGGTGGCATTCTTCTCTAGCCGTGTGATGTCCACCCACTGCACCACCAGGCTCACTGACAAGAGCAGGGGCAGATGCACCATTCATCACAGCTGGGCAAGGTGAGGTTCCCAATTCACATTCACACCCAGAACCTACCCTGGAGGGCACTGCTCCCTGAGGCCACCATCGATTGTCACCCCTCTATGCCAGAGCCTGGTCATGGTTAAGACACATGAGGAATGAGGGATTGGCCATTGGGGTCGCTACTGTCTCTAAGACCCATTATTTTGGTGAATGTTTTCCCCACGGGTGGCTGAAGAGTGAATGGAACAAATAGGCACAGAACCAGCTGCAACCCTGCCTGAGGAGCCCCTGAGGAGTGACTTGGGTCACATGTATGATCAGCACAGGCAAAGCACTGGCCCCTGCAGAGGAGGAGGTGCCTGGCCATCAGTCCTCACAATAAAGCAGTAAAGGCGGGAGGGCAAGGAGAGGCATGAAGGGAGATGGGCTCAGGAACTGGTGATGACTCCTGACACTTAGGAACTGCTATAGGCCTGGGAGCTCATTCTGGGGATGACAGCAGCATCAGAGGGAGCTCAAGGCCGGGTGGGAGTACAACTTCCTCCAGAGGCCAGGGCATCCTGTAGGGAGGGCCTGTAGCACGGAGCAGCAGTGGCATTTGCCCGAGGCTCTGCATAACTGGAAGCTCCAAGGGAAGATGTGGACCGGTGAGCACACCAGCCTCAGTGAAAGCGAGAGGCTCGCTGTTACGGAGTGAAGGGGCCTATTGGTTGGTTGTGGATATTGTGAATGCCACCAGGAGTAGGCATTGCTCATTTGTTTCCACTGTGGGCAGCTATGATGACACACCTCTGATGGCTGTGACAAAATATTTGGGGATGTAGAGGAGGCAGACCCCAAATACAGGAATGTGGGCAGTTTGGGCAGACAGTGAACTCTCTAGTGGTGAGGTCAGGGGGTGAGGATGATGGGGTGAGGAGGAGTGGACGAAGAGGGTATCTTCTGCCCACTTCACCTTGGCTGCTGCTCACCTTCCTTCCCCAGCAGGAAGGAGTAGAAGCACAGGTGGTTGACAGTCAAGTAGAGCCAGCCCTGCCGGGGCACGCGGCCCTTCCAGTAGCTGCAGGAGTAGTAGTTGACCAGCTTCTCACCATTGGGCATCCCAAATTGCTTTCGCATCTTTAGCTCAGCCTCCTTGAATTTCCCAGGGTCCTCATCTCCCTGGGTCTGCAGGTTCTTATTCTCTTCTGCAATGATGCCCTAGAAGGGGACAGTAGGATTTAGGTTCCACTGAGAATATTTCTGGGCAGATCAATGGGAGGAGTAGACAGTCCCAGGGACTCTACCACCTAAAAATTATTATTTTTTTTTTTTCAAGGTAGGGTCTCACTCTAGCTCAGGCTGACCTGGATTTCACTATGTATTCTCAGGGTGGCCTCGAAGTCATAGTGATCCTCCTACCTTTGCCTCCCGAGTGCTGGTATTAAAGGCATGTGCTACCATGCCCAGCTCTAAAAATTAATTTTTAAAGTTAGCACACAAGCTGAGTGTGGCCTTTAATCCCAGCACTCCGGAGGCAGAGGTAGGAGGACTGCTGTGAGTTCGAAGCCAGCCTGGAACCACAAAGTGAGATCCAGCCTGGGCTTGAGAACCTACCTCAACCCCCACCCCCCATCAAAAAAAGTTAGTGGGTTTTATTAGGGCATTTTCATTCATGTGTCTTATACTTTGTTCTGATTCATCCCTTCCCCCATTTTTCCTGTTTGCCTTTATTGGTCCCCTCCCTCTTCCCAAATAGTCCTCCTTTCACATGTAATCATTATTCTCCCTCCCCTTAAGATTTCTTTCTCTTCTTACACACACACACACACACACACACACACACACACCCCTTAAATTCAAATCTAGGTTCATCATATGAGAGAAAACATGATTATTTCTGAGTCTGTCTTATTTCATGTGACCACAGCTCCATCTATTTTTTTGTAAATATCATGATTTCCCCCTCCCCTCTCCAAAGTCTCATGTATCCCAGGTTAGCCTTGAACTTGCTATGTAGCTGAGGATGGCCTGGAACTTCTGATCCTCTTGTCTCCACCTGCTAAGTGCTGGGATTACATGCACATGCCACTATGCCTTGTTTATGCAGTGCTGGGAATTGAACCAAGGACTTCATGCATGACAGGCAAGCAGCTGAGCTATATCCCAAGTTCTGATGATTTCATTTTTCTTCACATCTGAATAAAATTCCAGTGTGCATATCCATCCATCTGTTGTTGGACATCTAAGGACAGTTCCATTTCCTAGCTATGATGACTAATACAGAAATAAACACAGACATGCAAGTATCTCTGTGATACGTTGACTCAAGTGTCCTTGGGGAATGGTCTAGCTGGGCCATCCGGTAGGTCTACTTTTAGTTTTTGAGGAACCTCTATCCAGACTTCCATGGAGCTGTGTCCACTTACATTCCCACTAGTCGTATAAGGGCTCTTCTGTAGGACTTGGCTTAAGGGCTATCAGCACAGGCAGGAATGCAGTCAGTGCTCCGTGGGAAGAAAGCAGCTCTGTGTGCTTTCTTTTGGTCGGTGTGCACATATGGCACAAAGTCAGCAGAAGCTGCCTGTGTGACACTGAGCAGCTTCCCAGAACTCACTTAACTGTTGTCATCACTGGATCTAAGATGTTTCTTTTTTTTCCAAACAGGGTCTCTTGAAACCCAACCTGGCCTTGAACTTACTTTGTAAGTTTTTTTTTTTTTTTTTTTTTTTGTGATTAAATCATTTTATTAAGAGGTGTGAAGCAGACAGGGCTGAAGAGGTCAATGGGGTATCCTTTGCAGGCAGATCTCCATGGCCTCCATGTTGCCAAAAGTGCAAAATTGTTTTGACACATATAATCATATATAAACCATAAACATGGCAAAAATGCAAATACAGACTGAGAATCCCTAATCCAAAAATCCATGTGAAATGCCCCTAAATCTGAGATACTTTGGGCACAGACTTGATGCTGCAAGTAGAAAATTCTACCCCAGAACTCAAAACACAGGCGCAAAAAACACTATGCAAAATGACCTTCATGTTATGTGTAAAGGTGCATATGAACAAATGAATTTCTTGTTTATGGCCGGGGCCCATTCCTAAGATATCTCCCTATGTATATATGAATAATCCAAAATCCTAAAATTCCAAAACCATAATCACTTTTGTTTCCAAGTATTTTGGATAAAGGATTCTCAGTCTGTAGCAGAAAAGTATTCGCTCTCCCTCTTGTTCTCTGCAGACACTTTCCTGATTGCCTCAAATGTGTGCTCTTGTGTGCATGTACACACACACATATAAGCAGATAAATTGTTTCTCTTTCCTCCTCTCTCCACCCAAATGAGATCCCACTGTAGTTCTGCTTGGCAAAGCACTTTCCTTCTATCCTAGAGGATGTACTGTATGAACCCTGCACACCAGGGGCTCCTGCCTGTTTTTCTTGACTCCAGAGCAGCTGCAGGACCAATCCATGCTTTCCTGTATAGCTGGCATCTTCAGTGTTCTCAAGCTGCCTACAGACATCACCCTGTGTCATAGAGCTAGCCTATGTAGTAGGAGCTAGCCCCTGTAGTAGGAACCCTTTTGCACCTGCTCAAAAAATGTGCAGCCAGCTTCCCAGGGTAAGTTCTGCATAAATTCAAGTAATTCATGCCAGTGTTAGGGGCTTGGTCTGCTATTGCCAATGGGTTTCTTGACTGTCAAACATCCTTCCATGGATGGGTAGAGAGGACAGGTCAAGAGCCTAGATGTGGGGGCTGGAAGAGATGGCTTAGAAATTAAGGCACTTGCCTGTAAAACCTAAAGACCAGGTTTGATTCCCCAGTACCCATGTAAGCCACATGCACAAGGGGCACAAACATCTGGAGTTCTTTTGTAGTGGCTGGATGCTCTGGCGCGCCCATTCTCTATCTGCCTCTCTCTCGCTGTCAAAATAAAATAAAATAAAATAAAATAAAATAAAATAAAATAAAATAAAATAAAATAAAATATTTTTTAAAAAGAGCCTACATGTGGAGCCAAGTGTAGGGTCTGCTCTGGTTCAATTTGTCACTGCTATGGTTAGAATGTGTCCCCTCAAAGTTTATGTGTTTGAAGCTAAATCCCCAAAGCCATTTGTTGATAGTACTGGAGATGAGGTCATTGGGAGGCAACTGAGATTAGATGAGGACATAGGGCTGGTCCCCATGATGGCTGAGGAGAGTGAGCTGAGGGCTGGTCCCCATGATGGATGAGGAGAGTGAGCTGAGGGCTGGTCCCCATGATGGCTGAGGAGAGTGAGCTGAGGACTGGTCCCCATGATGGCTGAAGAGAGTGAGCTGAGGACTGGTCCCCATGATGGATGAGGAGAGTGAGCTGAGGACTGGCCCCCATGATGGCTGAGGAGAGTGAGCTGAGGACTGGTCCCCATGATGGCTGAGGAGAGTGAGCTGAGGGCTGGTCCCCATGATGGATGAGGAGAGTGAGCTGAGGACTGGACCCCATGATGGATGAGGAGAGTGAGCTGAGGACTGGCTCCCATGATGGATGAGGAGAGTGAGCTGATGGCTGGTCCCCATGATGGATGAGGAGAGTGAGCTGAGGGCTGGTCCCCATGATGGATGAGGAGAGTGAGCTGAGGACTGGACCCCATGATGGCTGAGGAGAGTGAGCTGAGGACTGGTGCCCATGATGGATGAGGAGAGTGAGCTGAGGGCTGGTCCCCATGATAGATGAGGAGAGTGAGCTGAGGACTGACCCTCATGATGGCTGAAGAGAGTGAGCTGAGGGCTGGTCCCCATGATGGATGAGGAGAGTGAGCTGAGGACTGGTCCCCATGATGGCTGAGGAGAGTGAGCTGAGGACTGGTCCCCATGATGGATGAGGAGAGTGAGCTGAGGACTGGCCCCCATGATGGCTGAGGAGAGTGAGCTGAGGGCTGGTCCCCATGATAGATGAGGAGAGTGAGCTGAGGACTGGCCCCCATGATGGCTGAGGAGAGTGAGCTGAGGGCTGGTCCCCATGATAGATGAGGAGAGTGAGCTGAGGGCTGGTCCCCATGATGGATGAGGAGAGTGAGCTGAGGGCTGGTCCCCATGATGGATAAGGAGAGCGAGCTGAGGACTGGACCCCATGATGGATGAGGAGAGTGAGCTGAGGACTGGCCCTCATGATGGCTGAAGAGAGTGAGCTGAGGGCTGGTCCCCATGATGGATGAGGAGAGTGAGCTGAGGACTGGACCCCATGATGGCTGAGGAGAGTGAGCTGAGGGCTGGTCCCCATGATGGATGAGGAGAGTGAGCTGAGGACTGGCCCCCATGATGGCTGAGGAGAGTGAGCTGAGGACTGGCCCCCATGATGGATGAGGAGAGTGAGCTGAGGACTGGCCCCCATGATGGCTGAGGAGAGTGAGCTGAGGACTGGACCCCATGATAGATGAGGAGGAGAGTGAGCTGAGGGCTGGTCCCCATGATGGATGAGGAGAGTGAGCTGAGGGCTGGTCCCCATGATGGATGAGGAGAGTGAGCTGAGGACTGGACCCCATGATGGATGAGGAGAGTGAGCTGAGGACTGGCCCTCATGATGGCTGAAGAGAGTGAGCTGAGGGCTGGTCCCCATGATAGATGAGGAGAGTGAGCTGAGGACTGGCCCCCATGATGGCTGAGGAGAGTGAGCTGAGGGCTGGTCCCCATGATAGATGAGGAGAGTGAGCTGAGGACTGGCCCCCATGATGGCTGAGGAGAGTGAGCTGAGGGCTGGTCCCCATGATGGATGAGGAGAGTGAGCTGAGGGCTGGTCCCCATGATGGATGAGGAGAGTGAGCTGAGGGCTGGTCCCCATGATGGATGAGGAGAGTGAGCTGAGGACTGGACCCCATGATGGCTGAGGAGAGTGAGCTGAGGACTGAGGGATGGGAGAGTGAGCCTGGACCCCATGATGGATGAGGAGAGTGAGCTGAGGACTGGCCCTCATGATGGCTGAAGAGAGTGAGCTGAGGGCTGGTCCCCATGATAGATGAGGAGAGTGAGCTGAGGACTGGCTCCCATGATGGCTGAGGAGAGTGAGCTGAGGGCTGGTCCCCATGATGGATGAGGAGAGTGAGCTGAGGGCTGGACCCCATGATGGCTGAGGAGAGTGAGCTGAGGGCTGGTCCCCATGATGGATGAGGAGAGTGAGCTGAGGACTGGCCCCCATGATGGCTGAGGAGAGTGAGCTGAGGGCTGGTCCCCATGATGGATGAGGAGAGTGAGCTGAGGACTGGCCCCCATGATGGCTGAGGAGAGTGAGCTGAGGGCTGGTCCCCATGATGGATGAGGAGAGTGAGCTGAGGGCTGGTCCCCATGATGGATGAGGAGAGTGAGCTGAGGGCTGGTCCCCATGATGGATGAGGAGAGTGAGCTGAGGGCTGGTCCCCATGATGGCTGAGGAGAGTGAGCTGAGGGCTGGACCCCATGATGGATGAGGAGAGTGAGCTGAGGGCTGGCCCCCATAATGGCTGAAGAGAGTGAGCTGAGGACTGGACCCCATGATGGATGAGGAGAGTGAGCTGAGGGCTGGTCCCCATGATAGATGAGGAGAGTGAGCTGAGGACTGGACCCCATGATGGCTGAGGAGAGTGAGCTGAGGACTGGCCCCCATGATGGCTGAGGAGAATGAGCTGAGGGCTGGCCCCCATGATGGCTGAGGAGAGTGAGCTGAGGGCTGGAACCCATGATGGATGAGGAGAGTGAGCTGAGGACTGGCTCCCATGATGGCTGAGGAGAGTGAGATGAGGACTGGACCCCATGATGGCTGAGGAGAGTGAGCTGAGGACTGGCCCCCATGATGGCTGAGGAGAATGAGCTGAGGGCTGGCCCCCATGATGGCTGAGGAGAGTGAGCTGAGGGCTGGCCCCCATGATGGATGAGGAGAGTGAACTGAGGGCTGGCCCCCATGATGGATGAGCTGATGGCTGGCCCCCCATGAGATGAGAGCTGAGGACTGGCCCCCATGATGGATGAGGAGAGTGAGCTGAGGGCTGGACCCCATGATGGCTGAGGAGAGTGAGCTGAGGACTGGACCACATGATAGATGAGGAGACTGAGCTGAGGACTGGCCCCCATGATGGATGAGGAGAGTGAGCTGAGGGCTGGACCCCATGATGGATGAGGAGAGTGAGCTGAGGACTGGCCCCCATGATGGATGAGGAGAGTGAGCTGAGGGCTGGACCCCATGATGGATGAGGAGAGTGAGCTGAGGGCTGGACCACATGATGGCTGAGGAGAGTGAGCTGAGGGCTGGCCCTCATGATGGCTGAGGAAAGTGAGCTGAGGGCTGGTCCCCATGATGGATGAGGAGAGTGAGCTGAGGACTGGCCCTCATGATTGCTGAAGAGAGTGAGCTGAGGACTGGTGCCCATTATGGATGAGGAGAGTGAGCTGAGGGCTGGCCCCCATGATGGCTGAGGAGAGTGAGCTGAGGGCTGGTCCCCATGATAGATGAAGAGTGAGCTGAGGACTGGCCCCCATGATAGATGAGGAGAGTGAGCTGAGGGCTGGTCCCCATGATGGCTGAGGAGAGTGAGCTGAGGACTGGACCCCATGATGGCTGAGGAGAGTGAGCTGAGGGCTGGTCCCCATGATGGCTGAGGAGAGTGAGCTGAGGGCTGGTCCCCATGATAGATAAGAAGAGTGAGCTGAGGACTGGCCCCCATGATGGATGAGGAGAGTGAGCTGACGGCTGGTCCCCATGATGGCTGAGGAGAGTGAGCTGAGGACTGGACCCCATGATAGATGAGGAGAGTGAGCTGAGGGCTGGTCCCCATGATGGATGAGGAGAGTGAGCTGAGGGCTGGTCCCCATGATGGATGAGGAGAGTGAGCTGAGGGCTGGCCCCCATGATGGATGAGGAGAGTGAGCTGACGGCTGGACCCCATGATGGATGAGGAGAGTGAGCTGAGGGCTGGTCCCCATGATAGATGAGGAGAGTGAGCTGAGGGCTGGTCCCCATGATGGATGAGGAGAGTGAGCTGAGGACTGGACCCCATGATGGATGAGGAGAGTGAGCTGAGGGCTGGCCCCCATGATGGCTGAGGAGAGTGAGCTGAGGACTGGACCCCATGATGGATGAGGAGAGTGAGCTGAGGGCTGGCCCCCATGATGGCTGAGGAGAGTGAACTGAGGACTGGTCCCCATGATAGATAAGAAGAGTGAACTGAGGGCTGGCCCCCATGATGGCTGAGGAGAGTGAACTGAGGGCTGGTCCCCATGATAGATAAGAAGAGTGAGCTGAGGACTGGCCCCCATGATGGATGAGGAGAGTGAGCTGAGGACTGGACCCCATGATGATGGATGAGCTGAGGGCTGGCCCCCATGATGGCTGAGGAGAGTGAACTGAGGACTGGTCCCCATGATAGATAAGAAGAGTGAGCTGAGGACTGGCCCCCATGATGGATGAGGAGAGTGAGCTGAGGGCTGGCCCCCATGATGGCTGAGGAGAGTGAACTGAGGGCTGGTCCCCATGATAGATAAGAAGAGTGAGCTGAGGAATGGCCCCCATGATGGATGAGGAGAGTGAGCTGAGTTGTGCATTTGCTGTCTCACCACATGAGGAACTCTACAACTTTAGCAGCCAGAAAACCCTCACCATTTGTGAGTCTCCCCATCTTGGACCTTCAGAGCTGTGGGCTGAATAACTTATTATTACTTTTACAACACCCCCAGCCTTGGAGATTTGTTGCCACACAAGAAATGAAGATATCAGTAGAGCCAGGGAAGGAAGGTTACCCCACTATATTCCTATTTGACAAAAGAATTATTCTGAATTGCCAGCAATTAACAATAGTAAATGCAGGCAAAGCCCTCTCCTTGTCCCTTTTTGTGCTTAGACGCAGGATATACATTCCCTTTACTGGAGACAACTGTGTACTCTTCCTAACTGAGATGATGTCTAAGGTGTCTAAGGGCAAATCTTCCAGTTGTCACTCCTGCCCCACTTACCTTCCCCGTCTCCTGCAAGCCTAACACTGCTTCTTTTTAAACACACTCTTCCTTTGAGAAGGTGCTATAGAAACTCAAGTTCTAACCAAACTGTCTACTTGCTCCATCCAAATCTCTCCCATCCATCCATGAGATCTACATGCTATAAACTTTAGTTTGTTTTAAAAAAATCTGTCTTTTGTCACAGAGCCCTAGTGAAGAATCTCCAAGAGCAGGAACATTTTTCCTCCCTTAAATCAGCACACTGTAGCTGCTACAACCAGCCAACTCCCCCACCAGCCCTCCTGCCTCAGCCTCTCAAGTGCTGAGAGAAGTTGTGTGCCAGCACGCATGGTTGATACAGTTCTGGCGCTGGAACCCAGGCTTTACTCAGGCTAGACAAGCACTCTATCACCTGAGCTTCAATCCCCAGCCTGCCTCTTCACCCTCTCAAGCTGTCTTTGGTGCTGGCCTAAAACTCCTATAAACAGCAACTCTATGCCAGGAAGAAGGCTCTGGCCACACACTCTCTTGTTACTAGGTTCTTTTTTCCTTTTCCCTGCTGCTTGTTCCCATCACAGTGGAAGACTGGAAAGTCTGTATGCTGAAGGGTTAGTCCTGTTGGGTAGTGGTAGAACCTTTAGGAGGTGGGGCCAAGTAGGCGGTTCCTAGGGGTGTGTCCTTGAAGGAGAGTATGGTTAATTCTTCATCGTCCTCTGGACTGGATTTGGAATAACCTAGGAGGCGCTCATCTGGGTGTAGCTGTGTGGGTATTTCCAGAGATGTTTAACCAAGGGAAAAATCTATCCTGAACGTGGGTATCATCATACTCTGGGCTGGGGTTCCAGAATGGAAAAAAAAGAAAGAAAAAGAAGGAAAGGAACTGTGGTGGTTTGAATGTACAACCCCAGAGACTCAGGCATTTTTTAAAAATTAAGATTAAACTTCTGGGCTGCAGAGACGGCTTAGCAGTTAAGGCACTTGCCTGCAAAGCCAAAGGACCTCAGTTTGATTCCCCAGGATTCACGTAAGCCAGATGCATAAGGGGGTCCATGCATCTGGAGTTCGTTTGCAGTG
The DNA here is from genome assembly GCA_036365145.1 of Orientallactaga sibirica. Classification (NCBI taxonomy): domain Eukaryota; kingdom Metazoa; phylum Chordata; class Mammalia; order Rodentia; family Dipodidae; genus Orientallactaga; species Orientallactaga sibirica. The sequence goes on along the minus strand of JAEOAD010000045.1, from coordinate 794,197 downwards.
GCTGGAGGCCCTGGTGTGTCTATACTACTCTCGTGCTCTCTCCCTCTCTGCCTCTTTTTCGCTCTCAAATAAGTAAATAAAAATAATTTAAAAAAGAAAATAAACTTCCTGTTGCTGATGACTCCACATGCTTGGGCTGGAGGTTACTAGGAAATCAAGCTGTAGCTGAGCTAGAAACCTCCTCCTTGCTGACTGCCTGTCAGGATGCTGGAAAGAACTATGTAGTATCCATGCAGCCTTTTGGGAGAGAGGGGTCCCTGCAAAACTTAAAGCTGACCAGCTAGGGCAAATGTGCCAACTGGTACAATAGTGGCATGTCTGTTATTGCTCTCTGACTGGACTGGAGGCCCACTTCATGGTAGTGAATACATGTCTGGTACTAAAAACCTAGTCAAAAGCCTATGACTGGGTGGTCATAAGCCCTAGAGTAGTAACAACCACAGTTGTTGGGCTCAATGCATATATTATGCCCACCAAATTCCCCTCTAAACATTTATGTTTATGCTCATATATTCACTTTTGATCAGAGAAGCTTCTCTTTTCAAATGGCAGTGACTGACATAGTGCTGAGAAGTGAGAGTGGAGTGTTCAGCACTGACACAGAAAGAATGGCAGAAAGAATGTAAGAGCCAAAGGAAGGGGAGGACTGCTTTCAATGCTGTCATCCAGACACAAAGTGACCTTGATATTCACAACCTCACAGTGGCTGAGGCTACCTACACAAGACCTGCATAATAAGGAAAAAGTGATGGTGTCTAAATTGAAGAGACTAGTTGTAAAGAAGGGATTCAGGGGAAGGAGGGTGCTGAGGGGCTACGATCATGATATGTTGTCTGTATTTATGGAAGTTGTCAATAAATCGTTAAAAAAGATTACTCTGACCACATGGGAACTTCCAGCTGTGGATGAGGTTTTCCCCCAGCTGGGTTGAGCTGAGGGAATGCCCCCTATCCCTTACTCTCCACATGGCTCTTTATCCCCTCCAGCTTCCTACATGGCAGGAACTCCTTGAGCTTTCTTTTCTTTCTTTTTTTTTTTCTTTAGTTAAGGTCTCGCTCTAGCCCAAGCTGACCTGGAATTCACTATGTAGTCTCAGGGTGGCCTCGAACTCATGGCGATCCTCCTACCTCTGCCTCCCGAGTGCTGGGATTAAAGGCATGCGCCACCATGCCCAGCTCTTTTTTCTGTCCATGCTTTTTCCAGGCCCTCCATGTGAGATCTGTAGTCCTGTGGGTGTGTTTTCTTGGCTCTGAACTTTCCTCAATAAATATAATAATTTAATAATTGAAAAGATTAAACTTACTTCCGGATGTAGTGGCACATACCTTTAATCCCAGCATTTGGGAGGCAGAAATAGGAGGATTGCTGTGAGTACAAGGCAACCCTGAGACTACATAGTTAATTCCTGGTCAGCCTGGACCAGAGTGAGACCCTACCTTGAAAAGCAAAACAAACAACAACAACAAAAGATTAAGTCCCCAGCAAGCAGATCCTTGCTACAGGGGGCCATGTCACTGGGGGCATCTTCAGTCCAACCCTATTAGGTGTATAGAAAATAGTTTGAACTCTAGCTGTTCCTGATTGCTGGTGTTGGTTTATTTTTCTCTCTGATGTGGATGCTGAATTGTGCCTGCACCATTGATGGTGTTCCCCTGGATTCTGTAAGCCTGAAATAAACCCTTTCCTCTCATAAGCTGCTTCTGGTCAGGTGTCTCTCCTAGCAGCAGCAACAACAAAAAAAGCTGCAACAGGAGCCAATCACCAAAATGCATCTCTCTCTGCTGATTGCAGGTACAATGAGACCAGAAACCTTATATTCCTGCCACCATGTTTTCCTTCCAACAAAGGACATTATCCCCTTCCACTAAAGCCCTTTTCACTTCAGTTGTCTCTTATCAGGTGTCTGCCACAGTAATGAGAAAAGTAACTAACACTGACCCTGCCCTCTTGTATTCCTTTTGCTTCTTATTTGATGACATGAGTGAAAAGCTTTTCTTCACCACATACTCCAGTCATGAAGTGCTGCCTCACCCAGTCTCAAAGTCATGGGCTAACCGAACATGGGTGACAATCTCCAACTATGTACCATAATGTTGTAAGTTTTGAACTTTGTAAGGGATTGTTTCAGATATCATATTACATTAGTGGAAAATTGACTAATACAGTACCTTCCCTACCAGTGGAAGGCACGGGGCAGACTGGAAGAACAGTGGAAGTCAGGTGGCCATCACTGGTTTCCCTGACCTCAGGACACCTTCCTGTTTTCAGCTGGTAGCTGTGGCTCCCTATTCTCGCCAGCAGCACCTGGGAAGTCCAGGAACAGGGAGCAGAGGGGCTGACAACAGCTTGCTCTGTATTCCCCATTGGAGTCGCCAGCCCTGTATGCCTTCCAGATGACTTTCCACCACCTGCTCAGGAGCATGAGTTCCCACCAACAGGGACTAGTCAGCTCATGTGTCTATTGCACATAGAACCCACCTGTTAAAAACAAATCACTGGGTAGACTTTAAATAGCCTTAGTTTCTTTAACAATTTTAGGTATGTCCCCTAATAGACTCAGGAATTTTATTAAAGCTTTTAACCTGGCTGGAAGAGATGTCACTGGGGGTGGATCCTGGAGTCTTTCCTGCCTAAAGGAATGCGCAGTGCTTGAGCTCCACTGGGCTCCCTGCTGTTTGGCTGTCAGATTTGTTCTTGCTTGTGCTGCTGGCTATGTGGCTGTGTCTCTCTGCTTGGACCTGTGAAAGGGGGCCAGCCTCTTCTGTGTTATGGAACTTCCCCTGGATCTGTAAGTTTCAATAAATCCCATTCCTCCCACACACTGTGTCTGGTTTGGAGGTTCATCCCAGCAACACGATGCTGTCTGCATCAAGTTTCCTATTGCCCAGCCTCACTTTTAGTAAGTCTACATTCTAAGTCCAAGACGTCCACATCCTCGTCCACAAAATGTGGGAATATATAACTGCATACAGCTAAAGACGGCATTAAGGATTATGAGAAAGGGAGATGATCCTGGACCCCGGGGTGAACCCTATTTGATAACAAAGATCCTCATTTAGTGGGCCAGTCACAGAAAGATGACAACAGAGGCAGGTAAGAGAGCCTGCTGACATGGAAGACAAAGAGTGGGGCCAAGAACCAATGACTGCAAGAGGCTCTAGCAGCTCAACAGGGAAGGAAGTATTCTGCTGAGAGCTTCCAGAAGGAACATGGCCCAGTCAACTTCAGCCTAGTCAAACTTCTGAACTGAAAGATTTGTGATTTCTTTTCTGGCAACTCACATATTATTGTAATAAAGTACAGTTCTTTCAATTCTCCAGTTTATGGACTGAAGGCAGTTTGTGGCACTCTCTCTAAAATCCCTGCTTTAGTGTAGACACTCTTCTTCATTCCCTCTCCAACATGGCTTCCTGGAGGTTTCTTTCTGGGCCTGGGTCATTTCTGACACATGTTTACTTCTAGTTTTGGATCTATTGCTTTTCTCTTTTGTTGTCTTGTTTTTTAAGGAATTACCTTTGGCTTTTGAATTTCTATTTCCTTCTACCTAATTTTCTGATTTATCTACAGTTCTTTGGCTTATTAATTTTCTCCCTTTCTTTTTTTTTTTTTTTTCCTTTTGGTTTTTTACATGGTAGGGTCTTTCTCTTGCCCAGGCTAACCTGGGATTCTTATTTTTTTTTTTTTTTTTTTTTGTTGTTTTTTTTTTTTGGTTTTTCTCAGGCCCAGGCTGACCTGGAATTAACTATGAACTCAGGGTGGCCTTGAACTCATACCTCCTTCTGCCTCCCGAGTGCTGGGATTAAAGGCGTGCGCCACCACGCCTGGCTTTAAGCTGGGATTCTTATGTAGTCTCAGGGTGACCTTAAACTCATGGCAATACTACTTCTGCCTCTCAAGTACTGAGATTAAAGGCGTGCGCTACCACGTCCGGCTTCTCCCTTTCTTCACAGTGCCCTACCAGTGGAAACATGAGGCAGGTCTTCTATGCAACACCTCTGAGTCTCACACAGAGTCTGATGTACAGCACTTCAACGACCTTTCAGTTTCCTAATTTCCACGGGTGGAAATATTAGAGTTCCTCCTCAGTGTGGCACTAGTGAAGTGGAAGACCTTTAAGAAGTGGGGCCTATGGGGCTAGAGAGATGGCTCAGTGGTTAAGACGTTTGCCTGTAATGCATAACGACCCGAATTCAATTCCCCAGTACCCATGTAAATCCAGATACACAAAGTGGAGTGTGCATCTGAGTTCATTTGCAGTGGCTAGAGGCCCTGGGACATGCCTTTAATCCCAGCACTTGAGAGACTAAGGTAGGAGGATTGCTGTGAGTTCAAGGCTAGCCTGAGGCTATATAGTAAGTTCCAGGTCAGCCTGAGCTAGCGTGAGAAATGATATTAGTCAGCTTTCTGTTACTATAACACCTGAGTAACTGATTTTTGTTTTGTTTTGTTTTTTTTCAAGGTAGTGTCTCGCTTTGGTCGAGGCTGACCTAGAATTAACTATGTACTCTCAGGGTGGCCTTGAACTCACACTGATCCTCCTACCTCTGCCTCCAGAGTGCTGGGATTAAAGACGTGTGCCACCACACCTGGCTGAGTAATTGATTTAAAAAGAGAGGGGCACTGGATATAGTGGTGCATGCCTTTAATCCCAGCACTTGAAAAACAAAAGCAAACAAACAAATAAAAAAGAAGTGGGGCCTAGTGGGAGATCTTCTGGTCATTGGGAATGTGCTATCAAAGGGGACCCTGGGACCCCAGTGTTTTCCTCTTTTTCTCTTTTATGTCCCAGCCATGAAGTAAACAGCTTTGCACTTCCACTATGATGTGCCAACACAGGCTAATTGGTCATGAGCTAAACCCACCATAAATGTGAGCCAAAATAAACATTTTATTTTTAAAAAAATATTTCTATTTAATATTTATTTGTAAGCAGAGAGAGGGAGAATGAGAATGAATGAATGTATGTATGTGCACACCAGGGCCTCTTGCCACTGCAAATGAATTCCAGACACATGTACCACTTTGTGCATCTGGCTTTATGTGGGTACTGGGAAATTAAACCTGGATCATTAGGTTTTGCAAACAAGCACCTGTAACCACTAGCTTCCTTTCTCTCTCTCTCTCTCTTTGATGTAGGGTCTCACTCTAGCCCAGGCAGCTGGCCTTGAACTCATGGTGATCCTCCTACCTCTGCATCCTGAGTGCTGGGATTAAAGGTGTGTGCCACCATGCCTGGTTCCTTCTTTCTCTCTCTCTCTTTTAATTTTAATTTTTTATTGACAACTTCTATACTTACAGACAATAAACCATGATATTTCCCTCCCCTCCCCCCTCTCTCTTTTAAGGTAGGGTCTTGATCTAGCCAGGCTGACCTGGAATTCACTATGAAATCATCTCAGGGTGGCCTTGAACTCACAGCCAACCTCCTACTTCTGCCTCTCAAGTGCTGGGATTAAAGGCATGCACCACCATACCCAGCTCCCTTTTTTTCTTTTTTAAAGTCAATTACTAGGTATTATAGTAACAGAAAGCTGACTAACACAATTTTTTTGACTGCTGATTCATTTAGAATTTTACTGTTTTATTGATGACCCAGCATTTAGAAGACATTCGATATTGTTGCTATCATTATTGTCATTATTATTACTGTTACTATCTTTTTTTTCAATTTTTTAAAAATTATTTTATTTATTTTTATTGAGACAATCTTACGGAGAGGGAGAGGGAGACAGAGATGGGCAAACCTCTCACTGTGAACGAAAATTTCCCCCCAAGTCCCCCCATCCACTTTGCATCTGAACTCCAGTCTCCACTGGCATTCTTATCCCCTTAACCACTAAGCCATCTCTCCATTACTGTTACTATCTTTAAGTATGTTTTCTGAAGATCAATCTTTCTTTTCTATTTTCTGAGGGTCTTGCAACACAGGTCTGGCTTGAACTCCAGTGTACACAGAGAAGAGCTGGGAAACTTGGCCCTGTCTGCCCAGGTCTATGAAACTCTAGTATAATGAATTTACAAGGTGCCCAGAACATCTCTGCACCATCAAACTGTGTCCAGCAAAAACTCTTCCAGACCCCTTCTTCTCTTCTCATGGGCTGGAGTTCTTCATACTATCTCCTCTTCTTTTCTCTCTGTTTTTAAAAAATATTTTTTTTTATTTATTTGAGAGAGAGAGAGAGAAAGAAGGAAGCAGATAGAAAGAATGGGCATGCCAGGGCCTTCAGTCACTGCAAACAAACTCCAGACACACGTGCCACTTTGTGCATCTGGCTTATATGGGTCCAGGGGAATCGAACTAGGGTCCTTAGGCTTTGCAGGCAAACACCTTAACTGCTAAGCCAACTCTCTAGCCCCCCTTCTCTCTCTTTTTTTTTTTTAACATTTTTTTTTTGAGGCAAGCCCTACAGACTGGTCTTTTTCTTTTGGAGAGAGTCAGCGAGAAAGAGAGGAGAGAGGGGGAGGGGGGGAGAGAGAGAGAGAAAGAGAGAGAGAGAATGGGTATGGCATCAGCCTCTCAACCGTTGTGAATGAATTCCAGATGCATGTGCCCCCTTGTGGGCAAGTGCAGCATTGCACCCTTGCGTCACTTTGCGTCTGGCTAAACGTGGGACTTGGAGAACTGAACGGGTGTTCTTAGGCTTAGGAGGCAGGCACCTTAACCCCTAAGCCATCTCTCCAGCCAACAGACTGGTATTTTTTAAAATACCAGAGGGAGAGAGAGAGAGAGAGAATTGGAGTGCCAAGGCCTCCAGCCATTGCAATCAAACTCCAGACATGTGCTCCCCCTTGTACACATGTGTGACCTTGTGTGCTTACGTCACTGTGTGTCTGGCTTACATGAGACCTGCAGAACATAAGTCCTTAGGTTTCTTAGGCAAGCGCCTTAATTGCTAAGCCATCTCTCCAGCCCCTCTTTCCTTCTCTTATTCTAATAAAATCTCTCTGAACAGTAAAAAAAAACCTTCCCAGGAATCTAACTAAGGCAAGGTTCTTATTGAAAGAAAAAGAGATAACATTCAGATAAATGCTAATTATAATGTTAATCATCCTCCAAACGGGAAGAACTTAAGTATTACCACATCACCTTACAGACACTTCTATGGTTTTCACCATCATCGGTATTATTTATTTATTTAGTTAGTCAGTTTTTCAGTTTTTTGAGATAGGGTCTCACTCTGGCCCAGGCTAACCTGGAATCAACTATGTATTCTCAGGGTGGCCTTGAATTCATAGTGATCCTCCTACCTCTGCCTCCCGAGTGCTGAGATTAAAGGCATGCACCACCATGCCCAGCTATTTTTTTTTTGAGTATTATTATTATTATAATGTTTTTGTTTGTTTATTTATTTATTTATTTGTAGGCAGGTAAAGAGAAAGGAAAGAGAAAAGGAGAGAGAGATTAGTATACCAGGGCCTCTTGCCACTGCTAATGAACTCCAGATGCATGTGCCACTTTGTAAATCTGAGAGACAATGCACATGCCAGAATCTCTTGCTGCTGCAAATGATTTACACAGGTACTGTGTAATTGAACCCAGGCTGGCAGACTTTGTAAGCAAGTACCTTTAACCACTAACACTAACCTTTAACCACTAAGTTATCTCCCCAGCCCTAAAATAATTTTAGTTTTTATAATAAGAATGTGTTCCACAAGGTGACACATGTGCATAAGGTCACACATGCTCACAAGGTGGCGCACGCATATGGAGCTCGATTGCAGTGGCTAGAGGCCCTGGTGCGCTAATTCTCTCTCTCATTAAAAAAAAAAAAAAAAAAAAAAAGAATGTGCTCCAAAAATTGTATGATTTTCACCATCTTCCTCTGTTCGACAAGACTCTGGCTGACAGTTACATATCTGTACATTTGTTTCAAGGCACTTCACAAGGAATGAAACTATGAGCTAAGTGTCAGTCAGATACCAGTGGTCAGTGTGACAAATACTGAGATAAACAATGTAAAAAGAGGAAAGGTTTATTTTCATTATGGCTCATGGATTGAGTTTTCAGTGCATGGCTGCTCTGCCATGTGGTTTTGGGCCTGATCATCTCAGGAGAAACAATGAGAATGGAAAGGGCCAGGGCCCCAATATCCCCCATTCAAAGGTACTCCTCCAATGACCTAACTGCCTTCCATTAGGCTCAATCTCCTACAGGTTATGTACCTCCTAATGCCACAGCCTGAGGACCAAGCCTTCAACCCACAGGCCTTTGGAGACACTCAAGATCCAGACTGTAACAATGGGTTCAACTGCCCTTTCAACTCTAAGAGAATAAGAGGATACCTCTGTTTCCATCCTGTGAAATGGGAATAAAACCTATACCATGTAGCTTGAAGATGAAATAAGACAATATTCTTTGGTACCTGTAGGGGATTGGTTCTAGCTGTTCTGTCCCCACCCCAATTACCAACATCATTGGATGCTCAAGTTTCTTATATAAAACAACATAAAGGGCTGGAGAGATGGCTTAGTGGTTAAGGCATTTGCCTGTGAAACCCAAGGACCCCAGTTCAATTCTCCAGGTCCCACGTAAGCCAGACGCACATGGTGGCACATGTGTCTGGAGTTCGTTTGCAGTGGCTAGAGGCCCTGGCACACCCATTCTCTTTCTCTCCCCCTCTCTCTGTCTCAAATAAATAAATAAATAAATAAATAAATAAATAAAAATAAAGTCTTTAAAACAAAACAAAACCAACATAGTATTTGCACATAAGCTTTGCCTATCCTCCTGCATCCTTTCAATTTTCTCTACTTACTTATAGTGCCTAGTGCACTGTAAATGCTGTGGCGTTGTTGTTACACTGCACTGTTTAGGGACCATGACAATAAAAGGTCAATACATGTTCAGCACAGATTTTTTTTTTTCTTTTAGTTTTTCGAGGTAAGGCCTTACTATAGCCCAGGTTGACCTGGAACTTCTCTGTTGTCTCAGGCTGGCCTTGAACTCATGACAATCCTCCTACCTTTGCCTTCCAAATGCTGGGATTAAAGGTGTGCATTACCATGCCCTGCTCAGACACAATTTTTTCCTAAATATTTTCAACTTGCAGTTGGTTGACTCCATGAAGCACAATCTGTGGATATGGAGGGCTAGCTGTGTGTGGACACTGCTGCCCAGAGAAGGGGGTGAGAGCTGTGAGTGGAACATAAGTCTTACATGTATTTTGCCCTTGACGAAGGTGGTGATGTCTTCCTCATTGTCAAAGATGGACAGCGTCTGAAGTAAATTGTTTTCCAGCCACTCCCAGTGCTTTGTGATCTCTTTGCGGGAAGAACCTAGGAGAAGTTGGGTAAAGAAAAATTATAAAAATCACTAGGTCTTAAATTCAAAGGAGAGAGATTAAAATGTGTGACTGAAATGGCATTATTCACATGACTTTGATCATTAAGCTGCTTATTAGACTCTTTCTTCTTAAACTGCACACATATATAACACAAGTAGTAAATGGTCCTGGTAAAAGAACAGCCAGCCAAAACTGCAATCACGTGGTAGACAAAGCCTTCTCCCTCCCCCAACACCAAGAGGGACAGTTGGTACTGGTCTGCATGTGTCCTCCTAGAACTAGCCTGTGTGTCTGCAAGCTTGAAAAGTTATTAAGACTTTTATACAGATGAGATTCATCAGACAAACAGACTTCAAAGACGCTGGTGTCCAGGATGCCCAGTCCTGTAGCTCTGATGGGCAGGCAGATAGCTACTGCCTCTCTTCAGCTTTTCCCGTTGGCCTTCTCCTCCTAGTGTCTGTCCAATTACAAGGTGAATCCTGCCCTCCACAGGAGCGGTACTTGCAGATCCGTTAGAAACGGAAGGTCTGAAAGAAGGCAGCACAATGCCACTCTAGAGAGTGGGGTAAGAGGGCTGTGTGGATGGGAGAGGTGGTAGAGGGAGAAGCAGAGGGCTTGCATTGAAAAGCCTTTCTGAATGAATGACAATGGAAAGAAGGGGTGAGCACCCTGAATCCTCAGCTTTACCCAGAGGTAAAGTAATGTGGCCCAAGGACAGGCCCACACACTTGGTGTGGAGGGAGCCTCATTATCCTAACTGTGAGTCAGATCTTTTTTTTTCTGTGTGGTGCTGGGGATAGAACCCAGGGCTTCAAGCATGCTGGACAAAAACACTTTACTACTAAGCTAGGACCTGAAGCAGACCTTTTTTTTTTTTTTTTTTCTTGAGGTAAGGTCTTGCTTTAGCCCAGGCTGACCTGGAATTCCCTATGTAGTCTCAGGGTAGCTTTGAACTCACAGCGATCCTCCTACCTCTACCTCCCAAGTGCTGAGATTAAAGGCGTGTGCCACTACACCTGACTTGAAGCAGACATTTAAAAAATATTTTATTTTTATATATTTGAGAGAGAGAGAAGGGGAGGAGAGGAAGGGAGAGAGGGAGAGAGAGAGAAAGAGAGAGAATGGGCACTCCAGGGCCTCCAGCCCCTGCAAACGAACTCCAGACACATTCAACACCTTGTGCATCTGGCTTATGTAGGTCCTGGGGACTCAAACCTGGGTTTTTTGGCTTTGTAGGCCTTAACTGCTAAGCCATCTCTCCAGCCCAGGAACAGACATTTAAAAAATATTTTATTTATTTGAGACAAAGAATGAGAATTGGCATGCCAGAGCCTCTAGCCACTGCAAACAAACTCTAGACACATGTACCACCATGTGCATCTGGCTTATGTGGGTTCTGAGGAATTGAACCTGGGTCCTTAGCCTTCTCAGGCAAGTGCCTTAACCATTAAGCCATCTATCTAGCCACTGAAACAGACATTTTTGCTGGGCACCCTGCCTTTCCACTCTTCCTTGCTGGCAACACTCCTTCATTACATGAGCACGTGGCCCTGACCCCTTCCTGGCTAGAATGGGTTGGTCTCCACTGTCTGCTCATTGAACTGTCACAGCCTGAAGCTTATGTTTGTTTCTGTTCAAACACATATAAGCAGGTAGACAATTCCACAGGACAGAGACCCTCTATGTTCAAACACATATAAGCAGGTAGACAATTCCACAGGACAGAGACCCTCTATGTTCAAACACATATAAGCAGGTAGACAATTCCACAGGACAGAGACCCTCTATGTTCAAACACATATAAGCAGGTAGACAATTCCACAGGACAGAGACCCTCTATGTTCAAACACATATAACCAGGTAGACAATTCCACAGGATAGAGACCCTCTATGTTCAAACACATATAACCTGGTAGACAATTCCACAGGATAGAGACCCTCTATGTTCAAACACATATAAGCAGGTAGACAATTCCACAGGACAGAGACCCTTTATGTTCAAACACATATAACCTGGTAGACAATTCCACAGGATAGAGACCCTCTATGTTCAAACACATATAACCTGGTAGACAATTCCACAGGATAGAGACCCTCTATGTTCAAACACATATAACCTGGTAGACAATTCCACAGGACAAAGATCATCCACAGGCTTAGAAAGGGTGCCCGTGTGAAAATGATGGCTGAGATTATAACTCATAATTTCTCTGGAAGTCCCTGGAATCACCTACAAATTACCTTTCTTTCCACTTCTTCCCATCTTTCTTTGCATTTCTATTCTGTCCTCCTTAGGACATGGAGGCCAAGATTCAGTTGGTATAAAGGGATTTCTTTTTCTCCTTCCTATCTTTGCCAAGAATTCACAAGTTAAATTTGCACATGATGCAACTCACTTTATCATTCTCCTTTACACATATATATTCCTGGCAACTCAGAATAGATGACACCTTTCCACTCTGCTTGAACAGGTCTGTGTGCATTTTCATTATAAATGTCAGCGTATGTGCATCCAGAAGGACGAGTTACAAGTAGGTCACTCATCATTTCACATTAAGGAAGTAACTATGCCATCTCTGCTAGATGCTGGGACTAAAAAGGATGCAGCCACTCATATGATTAGATGATTGTCACTCCTATATTCAGAACTGTCCACAGATGTGATCTCATTTCTAGGACACCTTGGAGACACTTTACATGAAGTTAAGGTTGAGTAAATTATCCAAAGCCACACAGACGGGAAGTGATAAACTAACATTTTCAGCTCTGGCTGCCTGGCTGTGGAGTTCCCCCTCACCCTTGGGAGTTCCCATCTGATAGGAGACATTTCTCTGTAAAGTGCTAGTACAGACACATCCAACCCAGAGGAATAAGAAAGGAGGGTGGTGTGTGGGCCTGGGAATCTGACATATGGGGGTGTTTTTTTTTTTTTTTTTTTTTTTGAGAGAGAGACACAGAGAGACACAGAAAGAGAGGGAGAGGAAGACAGATGGAGATGGGTGCGCCAGCAGCCTTTTAGCTGCTGCAAATGAAATCCAGATGCATGCGCCCCCTTGTGGTCAAGTGCAGCATTGCACCTTTGTGTCACTTTGCATCTGGCTAAACGTGGGACCTGGAGATTGGAACCGCTGGAGATTGGAACCAGCGTTCTTAGGCTTAGGAGGCAGGCGCCTTAACCGTTAAACCATCTCTCCAGCCCTGGGGGTGTTTTTAACTGAGTAGTCCCCAGCAGAGGTGGGGGGACTCCTTAGGCTCTCCAAGTGTGTAAGACCAGGGTGAAAGCTGGGGGAGAGGCTGGAAATGGAGGCAGGTGGACCATAGATGTTTTTAAATGCCAGCTAAGAGGTTCGGATTCACTGAGCAGGTGCCAGTAGGCAGGTGTTGGGGAACTTTTTCTGAGACCCAGCCCAGATGGGGCTGGAGAGAGGCCAGGGTATGGAGGGTCAGGCATGGAAGGAAAGGGGCGATGTGAAGATAGGGACTGTGCTCTGCAGTGTGACCAAGTCTCTTGGCACCAGACCCCACTGTCACTAAAGGGACTCCCACTCTGTGCCCCTACTCCCCCACCTGACTCCTTTTTAAATTTATTTTTGTTGACAACTCCCTTAATTATAGACACTATCCCATGGTACTTCCCTCCCTCCCTCCCCCACTTTCCCCTTTGAAACTCCACTCTTCATCATATCCCCTCCCCTTCTCAATCAGTTTCTCTTTTATTTTGATGTCATGATCTTTTCCTCCTGTTAGGATGGTCTTGTGTAGTAGTGTCAGGCACTGTGAGGTCATGGATATCCAGGCCATTTTGTGTCTGGAGGGACATGTTGTAAGGAGTCCTACCCTTCCTTTAGCTCTTACGTTCTTTCCCCCTTCCCCCACTCTTGGTGATACCTCATCTTTCCATACGTTCCCTAAGAAAGTAGGCTTCTGAGACAGGTGACACTCTCCAGGGTCCACTTTAAAGTAATCTGTTTCTCTGTGGCCCAGGAACATAAGGTCTCTAGACCCCACTCTGGGGTGGCCCCTACCCTACAGAAAACCCCATTCTCCTACATTTGGTGTCCTTGATTGGCAGGAGGTCTGGGGGCCTACTGGAATTGCTCACTTGGCCTTGGGCACTCGCCTTTCTCACTCTTACTAAGTTTATCCAATCACAGGGAAGAAGATGAATCACAGCTATGCAGGGCTCTGGGAGGGAGGAAACAAGCCCTGGGGTGGAGTACCAACCTGGTAAGTGGAGGCTATTTCTGGGTTGCCACCAGCCTGTGTTTGTATTACCTTGACCTCCTAGTGCCACCCCAAAACTGGAGTCCAGCTATGATGGCTACATATATTTTTTTGTCCTGAGGCTTGAACCTAGGGCCTTATGAATGCTAGGCAAGTGTTCTACCACTGTGCTATACTTCCAGTCCTTTACTTTGTATTTATTTATCAATACAGAGGCTTGCTAAATTGCTTAGGTTGGCCTCAGACTTAAAATCCTTCTACCTAAGCCTCCTGAGTACTGGGATAATAAGCATGTGCTACCATACCTGGCTGAAGTCTATAAATTCTCATTATGTTTTCCCAGACCACCAAGGAATATTCTAGAAGGTGGTAATAGCATGCTTCTAGCCCAGACAGCAGGTACGTTGGGTATGAACTGCAGCTGAAGTACCAGTAAAGAGGGTCAGTTACTACCTGACACATAGGCCATGCTGTCTGAGCACTAAAGCACCCTCAGCCTGGGCCGCCCTCACTGAAAGGGTGCTTCCTCCTGCACTGTGAGGTTGGGCCCACTTTCCCCTAGACAACTGTGGAGAAGCATTCTCCTTATTCATGGCAGTCACATTCTATAAAGTCCTTCAAGCACTGACTACTTTTTTTTTTAAAGTAGAAACTTGTATGGGCACATCTATGTCAGTACCATCATTTCCCTCCTCCTAGCCCCCATTACTTTTTTATTATTTTTTTATTGGGGGAGGAATTGCCATACCAGGGCCTCCAGCCACTGCAACTGACTCCAGATGCATGCGCCATCTTGCGTGCATGTGCGACCTTGTGTGCTTGTGTCACCTTGTGTGTCAGGCTTATCTGGGATCTGGAGAGTTGAATGAGTCCTTAGGCTTGGCAGGCAAGCACCTTAACTGCTAAGCCATCTCTCTAGCCCCAACACTGACTACTCTTATAGGCAGATACAAGATGAGGTTCCCTTGAGCCTCAGATCGCAATGCTCTTACCAACCAATCAATACCTAACTTTCTTCTTCTTCTTTTTTTTTTTTGCATTTTGAGATAAGGTCTCACTCTAGCCCAGGCTGACCTGGAATTCACAATGTAGTCTCAGAGTGGCCTTGAACTCACAGCAATCCTCCTACATCTGCTTCCCAAGTGCTGGGATTAAAGGTGTATGCTACCATGCCTGGCTTTTTTTTTTTTTTTTTTTTTTTGAGGTAGGGTCTTACTCTAGTCCAGGTTGACCTGGATTTCACTATGTAATTGCAGGGTGGCCTCGAACTCACAGCAATCCTCCTACCTTTGCCTCCTGAGTGCTGGGATTAAAGGTATGCGCCACCACCCCCGGCTAATACCTAACTTTCTTACATGTGTTTCTGTTGAAAGACAATTGGCTGTCACTGTTAATTCATGGGCTCTTGAGTTAAGAGCCCCATTCTCATTCCCAAGCCAGCTTCTCTGCTGCACACATCTGTGAGGAACATCAGTCTCCTCACACTTAAAACAAGAGAAAGCGCTTCAGTATGCATGGGCTATTTCCATCAGTGAAGCTGGCAGCAAAAGGCGGAAAAATGTGAAAACATGTTGCTAAGTAGCCTAAAGGACCTGTTTCCAGTAGGAGAGCTGAAACAAAAAGGCAGAGCATTGTCTTGAGCTCCCTCAGCTGGGCATACAAGCAGCAAGGGAATCCAGTGTTCTACAACTTTGCACATAGCACATCTAAGACCATGAGAGGGCCAGCACAGTGCTGTGGGGCCAGTAGTTGAGTTTGAAAATACAGATCTTCAAACAGTGAGGCCCAGCTGTATCTTCCCTGAGAAAAAGTGGACATGAGAAGCCCAAGCAGAACCCGTAGGGCTGGGTGGGGCCAGCCTGCCTACACTCTCCTTCCTAAACTGCCAGAGGGCGCCCCTACTTCCCTCTTGCTGGTATGGGCAGTGCCACCTGAATAAGGGACAGTATGGGATTTGCAGTAGGTACCAAGGTGCCAGGAATGCAGGTTGCATATCCCCTCCTTCCCAGTGTGACCTCATGATTCAGGGCACCTACCACATGCCACTGTCCAGTAAACCTGTGAGTCTTGGGTCTGGTGCAGGATTCGGTAAGGGGCCACACGGGCGCTGGAATCCAGTACCACGTCCAGGGTTCCCACAAGAAGACCTGCAAGCAGGGCACAGAGGTAGGTGAGGAGAACAAAGGGCCAAGCCTGGCAGAGGTAGCCAGCATGTCAACACTGCCAGGAAGGCCTAGCCCAGGCAGGGCCACACTTCCTGGACCCTCCACCCCAAGGTCAGCTTATTCTTCTTTTTGTTTGTTTGTTTGTTTTTTTTTTCAAGGTAGGGTCTCGCTCTAGCCCAGGCTGACCTGGAATTCACTATGTAGTCACAGGGTGGCCTTGAACTCATGGCGATCCTCTTACCTCTGCCTCCCGAGTGCTGGGAATAAAGGCCTGTGCTACCATGCCCATGCCTGGCCCAGCTTCTTCTTCTTCTTCTTTTTTTTTTTTTTAAAAAAAATTATTAGCCGGGCGTGGTGGTGCACGCCTTTAATCCCAGCACTCGGGAGGCAGAGGTAGGAGGATCGCCGAGAGTTCGAGGCCACCCTGAGACTACATAGTTAATTCCAGGTCAGCCTGGACCAGAGTGAGACCCTACCTTGCAAAACCAAAAAAAAATAATAATAAAAATAAAAATAAAAAAATTATTTATTTGAGACAGAGATGAGAGAGAGAAAAGAGAGAGAGAGAGGGAGAGAGAGAGGGAATGAATGGGCATGCCAGGGCCTCCAGTCACTGCAGACGAACTCTAGATGCATGTGCCACCTTGTGCATCTGGCTTACCTGGGATCTGGAGAATCAAATCTGGATCCTTAGGCTTCACAGGCAAGCACCTTAACCACTAAGCCATCTCTCCAGCCCAAGGTCAACTTCTTATTCTGCAAATGCCTCCAGTGGGAGGCTGGTCTCTCAAAAACTCCCTGCCTACTTATTCCTGGAAGCATCTGCTTATTTTCCTGGCCCAGAAATGTTTTCAGAAGTTTGAGAGGACTCAAAGCTCAAATAATTCTGTGAGGCCCTTTTCTAAAAAAAAAAAAAAAAAAACTTTTTTTTTTTTTTTTAAGGTAAGGTTTCACTCTAGCCCAGGTTGATCTGGAACTCATTCTATAGTTCAAGGCTGGCTTTGAATGCATAGTGATCATCCTACCTCAGCCTGGGGTTAAAGATGTGTGCTACCACACCCGGCTCAAAATACATTCTTAAAAAAATTTTTAAAAATTTTTGTTTTATTTGAGAGAAAAAGAGATAGAGATGAGAAAGGAAGAATGGTGTACCAGGGCGTTTAGCCGCTGCAAACAAACTCTAGACATATGCACCACCTTGTGCATCTGGCTTATGTGGGTCCTGGAGAATTGAACCTAGGTCCTTTGGCTTTGCAGGCAAGTGCCTTAACCACTAAGCAATCTCTCCAGCCCTAAATTTTTTTTTAATGAGAGTGACACAGCAAGAAAGTGTGTGAAAGAATTGGCACACCAGAGCCTTAGCTACTGCAAACAAACTCCAGACTCATGTGCCACCTTGTATACATGCATCACCTGTGCATATGGCTTATGTGGGTTCTGGGGAGTTGAATTTGGGTCCTTAGGCTTCACAGGCAAGCACCTTAATTGCTAAGCCATCTCTTCAGCCCCTTCTTTCTTTCTTTTTTTAAATTTAAAATTTTATTTATTTGAGAGAGAGGAAAGAAAGAGGCAGAAAAAAAGAGAGGAAGGGAAGGAGGAAGGGAGGGAGGGAGGGAGGGAGGGAGGGAGGGAGGGAGGGGAGGGGGAGAATGGGCACACGGAGACCTTCAGCCACTGCCAAGGAACTCCAGACACATGCACCACCTTGTGTATCTGGCTTATGTCAGTCCTGGGAAATTGAACCTGGGTCCTTTGGCTTTGCAGGCAAGCACCTTAACTACTCAGCCATTTCTCAAGCCCTATTTTGCTTTTTAAATATTTGACAGAAGAAAGGAGAAAGGGGAGCAGGGATTTAAAAAATGGGTACACCAGGGCCTCATGCCTCTGCAAACCAGTTCCAGACAGATACATGTACCACTTTGTGCATCTGGCTTTAAGTGGATACTAGGGACTCAAACCCAAACCTGTAGGCATTGCAAGCAAGTTCCTTTAGCCACTGAACCATCTCTCCATTCTCCCAAAATATTTTTAAAATAATATTTTATTTTTATTTATTTGAGAGAGAGAATATGAATGAATGGTGCACCAGGACCTCCAGCAGCTGCAAACAAACTCCAGACACATGCACCACCTTGTGCATTTGGCTTACGTGGGTACTGAGGAATTGAATCTGGTTCCTTTGGCTTTGTAGCCAACTCCTTAACTGCTAAGCCATCTCTTAAGCCTAATTTTAAAAAATTAATTAATTTATAAGAAGAGAGTATGTATGGGCACACCAGGGTCTCTTGTCACAGCCAATGAACTCCAGATGTATGTGCCACTTTGTACATCTGGTTTATGTGGGCATTGGGGAAATGAACCTGGGTCATTAGGCTTTATAAGTGAGCCATCTCTTCAATCTCCCAAAATAGTTTTTTGAAAAAAAAATTGTGTGTGTATGTGTGTAGTGTGGTATTATTCATGTGTGGTGTTGTACAAGCGTGTGTGTGTGCGCACGTGCCCTGTGCACACATGTTCAGAGCTTAGAAGACAACCAGGTGTCCTCCAACATTGCATTTGGCTTATCTCTTTGAGTCAGGGTCTTTCACTCAACCTGGAGCTCATGTAGTTTATTTTTTTTAACATTTTATTTATTTATTTGAGTGAGTGAGTGAGAGAGAGAGAGAGATACAGAAATAGGCAGAGAGAGAGAGAATGGGCACGCCATGGCCTCCAGCTACTGCAAACGAACTCCAGATGTGTGTGCCCCCTTGTTCATCTGGCTTACGTGGGTTCTGGAGAATCGAGCCTTGAACCGGGGTCCTTAGGCTTCACAGGCAAGCGTTTAAGCGCTAAGCCATCTCTCCAGCCCCCTCATGTAGTTTTTTAGTCCAGTCTGGATGACTAGAAAGCCTCTTCCCGTCCCTGTCCACTTGAGCGTTGTGTTACTGGTGTATGCAGCCTCCCCATTTTTGGATTTTTCAAGGTAAGGTCTCGCTATAGCCCAGGCTGACTTGGAACTCACTCTGTAGTCCCAGGCTGGCCCTGAACACACAGTATTCTCCTACCTAAGCTTCCCAAGAACGGGGATTAAAGGTGTGTGCCACCACGCCCGGCTTTCTTTCTCATGTGTATGTCTGTTTGGGCAGATGTCTGTTAAGGTGCTTGTGTAGAGGTCAGAGGGCAACTGACTTTATTCCTTGCCCTCCACCTCATTTGAGGCAGGGTCTGTTTTTCATTGCTCTATTAATGGAATCCACTTCCCTTCTCACAATAGGCACAACACTGGGATTACAGAAGTCTGACATAACTTCCAGTTTTTAAAAATATTTTGTTTATTTACTTATTTGAGAAAGAGGAAGACAAAGAAATTGAGTATGGGTGTGCCAGGACCTCCCACCAGTACAAATAAACTCTAGATGCATGTGCTACTTAGTGTATCTGCCTCCATGTGGGCTCTAGGGAATCAAACCCAGGATGTTAGGCTTTACAAGTGTTTTTAACTGCTGAGCCATCTCTCCAGCCCCCTTTAACACACACACACACACACACACACACACACACACACATATATATATATATATATATGTAGTCTTTTTTTTTTTTTTTTTTTTTTTTGGGTCTCTCACTCTAGTCCAGGCTGACCTGGAATTCACTAAGCAGTCTCAGGGTGGCCTCGAACTCACGGCAATCCTCCTACCTCTGCCTCCCAAGTGCTGGGATTAAAGGCGTGCACCACCACGCCCAGCTATTTTTAAAATATTTTAATTTATCTATTAGAGAGAGAGAGAGAGAGAGAGAGAGAGAGATTGAGGCAGAGTGAATGGGTGTGCCTTCAGCTACTGCATCAAACTCCAGACGCATGTGCCCATGTGTGCATCTGGCTTATGTGGGACCTGGGTCCTTAGGCTTCGCAGGCAAGTGTCTTAACTGCTAAGCCATCTCCCCAGCCCCCCTTTTATTTTTCATTAATTAATTAATTTTTTTTTTGAGGTAGGGTCTCATTCTAACCCAAGCTGACCTGGAAATCACTGTATTCTCAGGATGGCCTCGAACTCACGGCAATCCTCCTACCTCTGCTTCTTGAGTGCTGGGATTAAAGGCATGCACCATCATGCCTGTCTCATTTTGTTTTTTGAGGTAGGGTTTCACTCTAGTCCAGGGTGACCTGGAATTCACAATGTAGTCTCAGGGTGGCCTCGAACTCATGGCAATTCTCCTACCTCTGCCTCCCAAGAGCTGGGATTAAAGGCGTGCACCACCATGCTCAGAAGCAGCTCCCCCCTTTTTAAATGTGGGGTCTGGGGATCTGAACTCAGGCATTCAGAGTTGTAGAGCAAGTATTTTATCCACTAAGCCATCTCCTAGTTTCTTTATAAAGTTTTTATATTTATTTATTTATTTATTAGAGACAGAGAGAGGGAGAGAGAGAAAGTGAGAATGGGCACACCAGGGCTTCTAGTCACTGCAAACGAACTCCAGATGCATGTACCACCATGTGCATCTGGCTTATGTGGGACCTGGAGAATCGAACCTGGGTCCCTAAGCTTCACAGGCATGTGCCTTAACCACTAAGCCATCTCTCCATCCCACTAGCTTTTTTGTTTGTTTGTCTTTTAAATTTCTGGAGCTGGGGGAGCTGGCTCAGTTGGTGAAGCACTTGTCATGCAAGTGTGAGTTCTGTTGTTTGGATCCCCAGCACCCACATAAATGCCGGCTGCCTGTAATCTCAGTGTGTAGGAGTGAAAGACCCAGAACCCCCAGGCCAAGCTGGCCAGCCAGAAGCTAGCTCTGGGCTCCAATGAGTGACCCTGCTTCAGTAAAATAATGAGAATGATCAAAGAATATGCCTGATGTCAACCTCTGAATTCCACACATGCACACACACAGGAATGCACACCCCATACACACAAAAATAAACCAAATATCTCTTATTTTTTTGTGGAGATTAAATCACAAAGCTATTTCCCCAGGTAGGTATTTTACTATGAGAAAATATAGGTTACAAATTAAAATGACAAAGAAAACTACTACAAAGTCCAGAAAAATAACATAGTATCACTATGTAGCCCAAGCTAGCCTTGAACTCGTAATTCTCCTGCCTCGGCTTCCCAAGTGCTGTGATTACAAAGTGGGCCACCATACCTACCTTATACAATGTTTTAAAATATTTTATTTTTATTTATTTATGTATTTGAGAGAGAGAGAATGGGCACGCCAGGGCCTCCAGCACTGCAAAAGGCAAGCACCTTAATTGCTAAGCCATCTCTCCAGCCCCTCATGTAGTTTTTAGTCCAGTCTGGATGACTAGAAAGCCTCTTCCGTCCCTGTCCACTTGAGCGTTGTGTTACTGGTGTATGCAGCCTCCCATTTTTGGATTTTTCAAGGTAAGGTCTCGCTATGTCAGGCTGACTTGGAACTCACTCTGTAGTCCCAGGCTGGCCCTGAACACACAGTATTCTCCTACCTAAGCTTCCCAAGAACGGGATTAAAGGTGTGCCACCACGCCCGCTTTCTTTCTCATGTGTATGTCTGTTTGGGCAGATGTCTGTTAAGGTGCTTGTGTAGAGGTCAGAGGGCAACTGACTTTATTCCCTTGCCCTCCACCTCATTTGAGGCAGGGTCTGTTTTTCATTGCTCTATTAATGGAATCACTCTCTCTTTACAATAGGCTTAGCACTGGGATTACAGAAGTCTGACATAACTTCCAGTTTTTAAAAATATTTTGTTTATTTACTTATTTGAGAAAGAGGAAGACAAAGAAATTGAGTAAGGGTGTGCCAGGACCTCCCACCAGTACAAATAAACTCTAGATGCATGCCACTTAGTGTATCTGCCTCCATGTGGGCTCTAGGGAATCAAACCAGGATGTTAGGCTTTACAAGTGCTTTTAACTGCTGAGCCATCTCTCCAGCCCCCTTTAACACACACACACACACACACACACACACACACACACACACACACACATATATTTTGGTTTTTTTGAGGTAGGGTCTCACTCTAGTCCAGGCTGACCTGGAATTCACTAAGCAGTCTCAGGGTGGCCTCGAACTCACGGCAATCCTCCTACCTCTGCCTGGCACAGATTTGTGCACCACCACGCCCAGCTATTTTTAAAAATATTTTAATTTATCTATTAGAGAGAGAGAGAGAGAGAGAGAGAGATTGAGGCAGAGTGAATGGTGTGCCTTCAGCTACTGCATCAAACTCCAGACGCATGTGCCCATGTGTGCATCTGGCTTATGGGACCTGGGTCGTTAGGCTTCTGCGTCTAACTGCGTTTACTTCCCAGCCCCTTTTATTTTTCATTAATTAATTATTTTTTTGAGGTAGGGTCTCATTCTAACCCAAGCTGACCTGAAACCACTGTATTCTCAGGATGGCCTCGAACTCACGGCAATCCTCCTACCTCTGCTTCTTGAGTGCTGGGATTAAAGGCATGCACCATCATGCCTGTCTCATTTTGTTTTTTGAGGTAGGGTTTCACTCTAGTCCAGGGTGACCTGAATTCACAATGTAGTCTCAGGGTGGCCTCAACTCACGGCAATCCTCCTACCTCAGCCACCCAAAGGCTGGGATTAAAGGCGTGCACCACCATGCTCAGAAGCAGCTCCCCCTTTTAAATGTGGGTCTGGGGATCTGAACTCAGGCATTCAGAGTTGTAGAGCAAGTATTTTATCCACTAAGCCATCTCCTAGTTTCTTTATAAAGTTTTTATATTTATTTATTTATTTATTTATTTATTTATTTATTTATTTATTTATTAGAGACAGAGAGAGGGAGAGAGAGAAAGTGAGAATGGGCACACCAGGGCTTCTAGTCACTGCAAACGAACTCCAGATGCATGTACCACCATGTGCATCTGGCTTATGTGGGACCTGGAGAATTGAACCTGGGTCCCTAAGCTTCACAGGCATGTGCCTTAACCACTAAGCCATCTCTCCATCCCACTAGCTTTTTGTTTGTTTGTCTTTTAAATTTCTGGAGCTGGGGAGCTGGCTCAGTTGGTGAAGCACTTGTCATGCAAGTGTGAGTTCTGTTGTTTGATCCCCAGCACCCACATAAATGCCGCTGCCTGTAATCTCAGTGTGTAGGAGTGAAAGACCCAGAACCCCAGGCCAAGCTGGCCAGCCAGAAGCTAGCTCTGGGCTCCAATGAGTGACCCTGCTTCAGTAAAATAATGAGAATGATCAAAGAATATGCCTGATGTCAACCTCTGAATTCCACACATGCACACAGAATATGAATGAATGGTGCACCAGGACCTCCAGCAGTTGCAAACAAACTCCAGACACATGCACCACCTTGTGCATTTGGCTTACGTGGGTACTGAGGAATTGAATCTGGTTCCTTTGGCTTTGTAGCCAACTCCTTAACTGCTAAGCCATCTCTTAAGCCTAATTTTTAAAAATTAATTAATTTATAAGAAGAGAGTATGTATGGGCACACCAGGGTCTCTTGTCACAGCCAATGAACTCCAGATGTATGTGCCACTTTGTACATCTGGTTTATGTGGGCATTGGGGAAATGAACCTGGGTCATTAGGCTTTATAAGTGAGCCATCTCTTCAGTCTCCCAAAATAGTTTTTTGAAAAAAAACTGTGTGTGTATGTGTGTAGTGTGTGGTATTATTCATGTGTGGGGTTGTACAAGCGTGTGTGTGCGCACGTGCCCTGTGCACACATGTTCAGAGCTTAGAAGACAACCAGGTGTCCTCCAACATTGCATTTGGCTTATCTCTTTGAGACAGGGTCTTTCACTCAACCTGGAGCTCATGTAGTTTATTTATTTTTTAAACATTTTATTTATTTGAGTGAGTGAGTGAGAGAGAGAGATACAGAAATAGGCAGATAGAGAGAGAGAGAATGGGCACGCCATGGCCTCCAGCTACCGCAAACGAACTCCAGATGTGTGTGCCCCCTTGTTCAACTGGCTTACGTGGGTTCTGGAGAATCGAGCCTTGAACCAGGGTCCTTAGGCTTCACAGGCAAGCGTTTAACCGCTAAGCCATCTCTCCAGCCCCCTCATGTAGTTTTTTAGTCCAGTCTGGATGACTAGAAAGCCTCTTCCTGTCCCTGTCCACTTGAGTGTTGTGTTACTGGTGTATGCAGCCTCCCCATTTTTGGATTTTTCAAGGTAAGGTCTCGCTATAGCCCAGGCTGACTTGGAACTCACTCTGTAGTCCCAGGCTGGCCCTGAACACACAGTATTCTCCTACCTAAGCTTCCCAAGAACGGGGATTAAAGGTGTGTGCCACCACGCCCGGCTTTCTTTCTCATGTGTATGTCTGTTTGGGCAGATGTCTGTTAAGGTGCTTGTGTAGAGGTCAGAGGGCAACTGACTTTATTCCTTGCCCTCCACCTCATTTGAGGCAGGGTCTGTTTTTCATTGCTCTATTAATGGAATCCACTTCCCTTCTCACAATAGGCACAACACTGGGATTACAGAAGTCTGACATAACTTCCAGTTTTTAAAAAATATTTTGTTTATTTACTTATTTGAGAAAGAGGAAGACAAAGAAATTGAGTATGGGTGTGCCAGGACCTCCCACCAGTACAAATAAACTCTAGATGCATGTGCCACTTAGTGTATCTGCCTCCATGTGGGCTCTAGGGAATCAAACCCAGGATGTTAGGCTTTACAAGTGCTTTTAACTGCTGAGCCATCTCTCCAGCCCCCTTTTAACACACACACACACACACACACACACACACACACACACACACATATATATATTTTGGTTTTTTTTTTTTTTTTTTTTTTTTTGGGTAGGGGTCTCACTCTAGTCCAGGCTGACCTGGAATTCACTAAGCAGTCTCAGGGTGGCCTCGAACTCACGGCAATCCTCCTACCTCTGCCTCCCAAGTGCTGGGATTAAAGGCGTGCACCACCACGCCCAGCTATTTTAAAAATATTTTAATTTATCTATTAGAGAGAGAGAGAGAGAGAGAGAGAGAGAGATTGAGGCAGAGTGAATGGGTGTGCCTTCAGCTACTGCATCAAACTCAGACGCATGTGCCCATGTGTGCATCTGGCTTATGTGGGACCTGGGTCCTTAGGCTTAAGAGCAAGTGTCTTAACTGCTAAGCCATCTCCCCAGCCCCCTTTTATTTTCATTAATTAATTATTATTTTTTTTTTGAGGTAGGGTCTCATTCTAACCCAAGCTGACCTGGAAACCACTGTATTCTCAGGATGGCCTCGAACTCACGGCAATCCTCCTACCTCTGCTTCTTGAGTGCTGGGATTAAAGGCATGCACCATCATGCCTGTCTCATTTTGTTTTTTGAGGTAGGGTTTCACTCTAGTCCAGGGTGACCTGGAATTCACAATGTAGTCTCAGGGTGGCCTCGAACTCATGGCAATTCTCCTACCTCTGCCTCCCAAGAGCTGGGATTAAAGGCGTGCACCACCATGCTCAGAAGCAGCTCCCCCCTTTTTAAATGTGGGGTCTGGGGATCTGAACTCAGGCATTCAGAGTTGTAGAGCAAGTATTTTATCCACTAAGCCATCTCCTAGTTTCTTTATAAAGTTTTTATATTTATTTATTTATTTATTTATTTATTTATTTATTTATTTATTAGAGACAGAGAGAGGGAGAGAGAGAAAGTGAGAATGGGCACACCAGGGCTTCTAGTCACTGCAAACGAACTCCAGATGCATGTACCACCATGTGCATCTGGCTTATGTGGGACCTGGAGAATTGAACCTGGGTCCCTAAGCTTCACAGGCATGTGCCTTAACCACTAAGCCATCTCTCCATCCCACTAGCTTTTTTGTTTGTTTGTCTTTTAAATTTCTGGAGCTGGGGGAGCTGGCTCAGTTGGTGAAGCACTTGTCATGCAAGTGTGAGTTCTGTTGTTTGGATCCCCAGCACCCACATAAATGCCGGCTGCCTGTAATCTCAGTGTGTAGGAGTGAAAGACCCAGAACCCCCAGGCCAAGCTGGCCAGCCAGAAGCTAGCTCTGGGCTCCAATGAGTGACCCTGCTTCAGTAAAATAATGAGAATGATCAAAGAATATGCCTGATGTCAACCTCTGAATTCCACACATGCACACACACAGGAATGCACACCCCATACACACAAAAATAAACCAAATATCTCTTATTTTTTTGAGGCGATTAAATCACAAAGCTATTTCCCCAGGTAGGTATTTTACTATGAGAAAATATAGGTTACAAATTAAAATGACAAAGAAAACTACTACAAAGTCCAGAAAAATAACATAGTATCACTATGTAGCCCAAGCTAGCCTTGAACTCATAATTCTCCTGCCTTGGCTTCCCAAGTGCTGTGATTACAAAGTGGGCCACCATACCTACCTTATACAATGTATTTTTTAAAATATTTTATTTTTATTTATTTATGTATTTGAGAGAGAGAGAATGGGCACGCCAGGGCCTCCAGCACTGCAAACACACTCCAGACACATGCACCCCTTGTGCATCTGGCTATTGTGGGTCCTGGGGAATCAAACCTGGGTCCTTTTGGCTTTGCAGGCAAACGCCTTAACCACTAAGCCATCCCTCCAGCCCTGCAATGTATTTTATTAAATGCAAGGCACATCTCTTACAATCTCTCTCCCTTGATCTTTTTTTTTTTTTTTCCAAAGCAGGGTCTTTCTCTAGTCCAGGCTGATGTGTTCACTATGTAGTCTCAGGCCAGCCTTGATCTCACTGCAATCCTCCTACCTCAGCCACCCAAAGGCTGGGATTAAAGGCGTGTGCCACCATGCCTGACTTTTACTTAAATTTTTTTTTAATATGTGTGATTTTGTTAATATGTGTGATTTGTGGGCATTTCAAGTTGTCCTCCCCATGTACCCTTTGGCCTGATGACTCAAGTTCCCATTTTGTGGTAGTGCTCTGTTAATGTCATTATTTTCCAAAAAATCAGCAGGAAATCCTTCTACCATTGTTTGTCTGAGTCACTCCTCTCCATTAATTAAATGATGAGGTACTATAAAACCCTCTTCATTATTCTGACTTGAAATTTATTTGTTTTCAATGAAGTGCTGCTTTTGGTATAAGCTGAAAATATGCTGTCAGCATCTTCCTCTTGGTGCCAGAAACAATTTCTATTGATTTTATTATCATACCATAATACTTTTTGCTAACCCATTCGTTTTTCATTTGAGTCTTTCTTCTGTCTTTAATAAAACAATGAACAAGGAGGTTCTCTTCACATACTTCCCAATCAGGAGTTTGATCATTTCTTATTTGTCTTCCTGAGGTATTCTAAATTGTAGTTCATAGGGCATCTTCTACCTTTAACAGCATTTGGAATAAATATCTTCTTATTATTCACACTGAGGTTTCTCTTCTGGTCTTGGCAACCTTTTAGTTTCTGAACTGTTGGCATAAGCAAACTGGACGTCCTGAAATCTTTTTAATGTGTTGACCATCTCACCACATTCGCTTTTTTTTTTTAATTTAAGAGAGAGAGAGAGAGAGAATGAGTGTGCCAGCAGCCTCTCAGCTGCTGTGAACGAACACATGTCTATGTGTGCCCCCTTGTGCGCATGTGTGACATTGTACACTTGCATCACTTTTGCGGCTGGCTAAACGTGGGACCTGAAGAATCGAAGGGGTGTTCTTAGGCTTCACAGGCAGGCGCCTTAACCGATAAGCCATCTCTCCAGCCCCACTTTTTTTTTTTTTTTTAGGGTCTTGCTATAGCCCAGGCTGATCTGGAATTCACTATGTAGTATCAGGCTGGCTTCAACTCAGTGATCCTCCTACTTCTGCCTCCCAAATGCTGGGATTAAAGTGTGTGCCACCACACCTGGCTACATTCACTTTTTAATGAAAAATCCAAATTCCAAGGACCCTAACTTGACCCTCCCCCCCAAAAAAAATCCAGATTGGTAGGTTTTTTGTTTTTTGGTTTTTCGAGGTGGGGTCTCACTCTGGCCCAGGCTGACCTGGAATTAACTATGTAGTCTCAGGGTGGCCTTGAATTCACGTGATCCTCCTACCTCTGCCTCCCGAGTGCTGGGATTAAAGGCGTGCGCCACCACGCCCGGCCAGATTGGTAGGTTTTTGTGTGAGTTCACATGTGTGCTCATACTCATGTGGAAGGCAGGGGTAGACATCAACTGCATTCCACTTTATTTCCTGAGGCAGGGTCTTTCACTTGAACCAGAGCTCAAAGTTCTGCTAGTCTAGCCAGCCAGCTAGCCTTGGGTGGGATCCTGTCTCTGTGTCCCTACTACTGGGATGACAGGTAGGCCACCATGGCCCCCAATTTATGTGGGTGGTGTGGATCCAAACACAGGTGTTCAGGCTGTATGGCAAATGCTTCACCCCTGAGCTATCTCCCCAGGTTGGCATGTTTTGAAAGGATGGCTTCAAAAGGCCAAGGCAGGCGGCACAAACCTAGCTCAGTGGGAGTTCAAGGAATGGCTGGGGATGACAGGAAGCCCAATCTTGGGGGACACAGAGAGATGAGTGATGTGACAAGAGGTACTTGTCATCCAGTAACGTGCTTTCCTCACAGAGCTTCACGTAGCCCTCATGGTTGGCCACTGGACTCTCCAGGGAGGCTGTGCTCCCACTGACCAGCAGGGCTCTGGAGGGAGGTCCAGAGCAGCCTCCTGTGATCCTCTAGGTCCTCTGCCAGGACCCTGACTCACTGAAGGGAATATCGAGTGTTCTTGGAAATGGTGACGTCTTCCACTTAACAAGTGTCGTCTAGGAGAGGTTAGCAGCAGAGGTGGAAAGCCTTACCTATGGATATCTCGATCTGTATCTGGTAGGACTGTGTCAGCTGCAACACTGAACATCTGGAGATTTCACAGGAAATTGGGCAATAGCCAGCACCCAGAAGAGCCCATGTACTGTGGTCTCCCGCCGAGCCAGCCACCCAGCTCTGTCCCGAATCCTGAATCCTCGGAGCAGGCCTTGGAGCACCAAGAGCTTGGGGCAGCCGCTGCCGTGGGACTACCCCAAAGGACTCCCTACAATCCCACGCAACGACAGAGGCACTGCCTCCAGCTCCTTTTGTGTGAGTGGTGGTGCCCAGACCCACAAGCAGCACCTTGCCTAGCTCAAGCGGGCAGCCCACACTGGTACGCAGGTCAGAAAGCCGGGTGAGCGCCTCTCTTGGCACCAAGAAGCAGCAAAGCTGGGAGAGTAGAAGCAGGAGGAGGGGAACGGAGGCCAGCGGTAACAATTCGGAGCAGGGCAGCTCTTGGGTGAACAAAGGAGGGGCAGCACCGTGTGTGCTTGTGTCACTTGGCCGTCGGAGGCCGTGGGGAAACTGAGGCTGACTTGGGCGGGATCCACCAGGAAGCAGAGGCCTCCCGGGCGGAGCACCCCGGCTCCAGCACGCCTGTGCGCGCGGCCACCAGCAGTCCTCGCGGGGCTGCCGGCTTGCCGCTCCTCCGCGCCGGCGTTCTCGAGGCCCGGCCCCGGCCCCGCCCCGCCCGCCGCCCCGCCGCGCGTGTCCCGCGCCCGCCGCCCGCGCCCCTCTCACCCGTGAGGCCGCCGCCCTTGCCGTGGCCCCGGCGCCGCTGCAGCACGAAGAAGGGGTTGGCTCGCTCGGTCACCCACAGCGCGTTGGCCACCAGCACCTCCTCCGGCCCGAGCCACATCGCGGGGCCGCTCGCTCCGGGCCGAGGCCCGCAAAGCGGAAGCGCCCGCCGCGTCGCCGCGCCCCGAGCCGAGCCGAGCCGAGCCGAGCCGAGCCGAACCGAGCCGAGCCGAGCGGACGGGAGGGCGGCGGGCGGGCCGAGCGGAGGCTGGCGGGTGGCGCCCCCTGGCGGGCTCCGGGCGCGGCGACGAGACACCGCCCAGCCTCGCCCCGGCCCTCCCGCCGCCCGCCGCGGTGCGGCCTGGGCTCTGGGCTCCTGCGGGTCGGCTGCCGGCGCCGCAGCCTGGCCTCGGGAGCGGCCCAGCCCGGGCGCCGCGGGCCTCTCGGTCCCGGCCGCAGCGCCAGGAGACTAGCCCAGAGAGAGAGCAGGGCTCCGGGCGGGCGGTGAGAGCCTGCCCAGAGTTTGGGGAGAAAATGTAAAGAAGGGGCAGTTGCGGCTGTCCTTGGGGCTCATTGTGTAACCCGGTGCACGTTACTATTGCGAGGGCGTCTGGGAAAGGGTTTGCAGCTCGTGGTAAGTCTCGGAATTCTGACACTGGAGCCCAAGGTTGGAATCGTCAAGATCTCGTGACAGTAATCAGGAAGCTCGGAGGCAGGTAGTGTCCTCAGAAATAAGGGTAGTCACTACTCAACCAATAGACGGGGTTATCGGGGATGGGTGGCCTTGAGGCTGGACCTTGGGATCAGTGGAGGTTTCTGCAGAGGCTCGAGGTGGACAGCACGCTAGGCTGGCCTGCGGAGGCAGAACCACTCAGTCTAAACACCCACCTTCAGATCCCAGCCCACTACCACTGTGTAGGAAGTAAAATGAATGACTGAGGGTTCTGTGTACGAGCAACTGGGGAAGCTATTGTCCAGTATTAACGCTGCCTGGGACAACAGGTGTAAATCTACAGTTTCTTTTAAAATTTTATTTATTTATTTATTTGAGAGAGATTGATCGATAGAGGCAGATAGAATAGGTGTATCAGGGTCTTCAGCCCCTGCAAACAAACTCCAGATGCATGCACCACTTTGTGCATCTGGCTTACGTGAGAACTGGGGAATTGAACCTGGGTCCTTAGGCTTCACAGGCAAGTGCCTTAACCACTAAGCAATCTCTCCAGCCCTGAATCTACATATTTTGGGGGGGGGTAGTGACAACTGGATGCAGTGACAACTGAACCCCACTAGGATATGTCAGGAGGATAAAATCATCTTAGAAGGCTTAAGGTATTTAAATGGTGCCATAATTTTTTATTTTTATATGAGAAAGAGAGAATTGGCATGTCAGGGCCTCTAGCTACTGCAGTCAAACTCCAGATGTGTGCACCACCTTGTGCTCATGTGTGACCTTGTGCATTTGGTTTACATGGGTTCTTGGGAGTCAAACCTGGGTCCTTAGGCTTCGCAGGCAAGTGCCTTAACCATTAAGCCATCTCTCTCCAGCCCCAGTTTTGAATTTTTAAAAAATTTTACTTTTTTATTTTTTGGTTTTTCGAAGTAGGGTCTTGCTCTAGCCCAGTCTAACCTAGAATTCACTGTATAGTCTCAAGGTGGCCTTGAACTCATGGCAATCCTCCTACCTCTGCCTCCCAAGTGCTGGGATTAAAGGCATGCACCACCACACCGGCCAGTTTTGAGTTTATTTATTTAAGAGAGAGAAGAGACAGAGAAAGAAATAATGGAGCCGGGCGTGGTGGCGCACACCTTTAATCCCAACACTTGGGAGGCAGAGGTAGGAGGATTGCGGTGAGTTTAAGGCCACCCTGAGACTACATAGTGAATTCCAGGTCAGCCTGAACTAGAGTGAAACTCTACCTCGAAAAAAAGAAAGAAAAGAGAGAGAGAGAGAGAGAATGGGAGTGCCAGTGCTTCTAGCCACCACACACAAACTCAGATGCATGCCCACCTTGTGTATCTGGCTCTACGTGGGTACTGGGGAGTCGAACCTGGGTCCTTAGGCTTTGCAGGCAAGCACCTTAACTGCTAAGCCATCTCTCTAGCCCCAGTTTTGAAGTTTTTTTTTTTTTTTTGGACAGGTTCTCATATGTAGCTCAGGCTGTCCTCAAATTCACTATGTAGCTGAGGATAACTTTGAACTCCTGATCCTGATCCTCCTGCATCCATCTCCCAAGAGCTGGGGTTACAGGAAAGGACCACCACTTCCAGTTTTATGTGGTGTTGGATACTGAACCTAGGACTTTACACATGCAGACAAGCATTTTACCCATCAAGTACATTCTCAGCCCCCAGGTTAGATCTCTTTCATTGACATTCAAAGGTCATGGCAGATAGAGGTAAACATGGTTGACAGCCAGAATGATCCAGTCTTCTGAAATGCTGCTTGTGACTCAATCAACTTTCAAGATACAGAGACTGGCTTTCCTTAAGACTCTGGAAGAATAACAAACACATTTCCTATGGAACTATTCACAATAGTCAAGTTATGAAATCAGCCTAGGTGTGCATCAACAGATGATTGGGTAATGAAAAAACAGAGTTTTATTCATCTATAGAGAAGAACAAAGTTATGCCCTTTTCAGGACTATGGATGAAACTGGAGATCATCATGGAAAGCCAAATAAACCAGAGTCAAAAAGACAAAGATAGGATTTCTCTCACATGTAGAATCTACATTAAAAAACAAAAAGGGAGGGCTGGAGAGATGGCTTAGCAGTTAAGGCGCTTGCTTGCAAAACCAAAGGACTCAAGTTTGATTTCCCAGGACCCACGTAAGTCAGATGTACAAGGTGGTGAATGTGTGTGGAGTTCAGTTGCAGTGGCTAAAGGCCCTAGCATGCCCGTATTCCCTCCCCTGCCTCTTTCTCTCTTAAATAAGTTTAAAAAAACCAAACTTTAGCTGGGCATGGTGGTACATCCCTTTAATCTCAGCACATGGGAGGCAGAGGTAGGAGGATCACTGTGAATTTGAGGCTAGGCTGAGACTACAGAGTGAGTTCCAGGTCAGTCTGGGCTAGAGCGAGACCCTACCTTGCAAAAGAAAACCCCAAAACAACCATGAAAACAGAAGGACCCCCTTTTGGAACGAGAAATGGGACTAGTGGGAGGGGGGATAAGAGAGTAATGGGGGAAGGAATGAATATGAGCCAAATACATATGAGGAAATGTGATAATTAAACCCACCACTTTGTATGTCTATACTAATATACACACTTTAGCATATTAACAATGATAATAATTTTTTGGAAGCATAAATTAATGTCACTGTGCTCTCTAGAATAAGCTACACTTGAGAATATGGAAGTACTTGTTACTATCCTGAGATGAACCCTGAGAGAAAGGGTTGTATTATTTTTTTTAATTTGTTTTGTATTTTTAAAATTTTATTTAATAGAGAAAGAGAGAGAGAGGGGGAGGGAGAATATGGATGCACCAGAGCCTCCAGCCACTGCAAATGAAGTCCAGACACATGCACCCCTTTGTGCATCTGACTTACGTGGGTACTGGGGAATCGAACCTGGGTCTTTTGGCTTTGCATGCAAATGCCTTAACTGCTAAGCCATCCAGCCCTGTCTTATTTCTTAATTTCATGAGTTCTCAGTCCAGTGTGGTAGTGTACACCAGCACTATGGAGGCTGAGGTAGAACTGCAGTGAGTTCAAGGCCAGCTTGGACTACAGAGCGAGTCCCTGGTCAGTTAGGGCTAGAGTGACACTTTGCCTCCAAAACACCAAAATAAATAAATAAATTCTCACATTTGAGAGAGCATGTATTGTGTCACCAAGAAGGCTTAATGAAATGTAGGTATCTAATGCTGTCCAAATATTTGCACTATCAAGTTCGTAAGTGATGTTGATGCCACTGACCTGGAGACCAACCTGTGAGGACGATTCTTTTTTAGTTGCAATAGTTTTAATTAATTAATTTGCAAACACACACACACAGAGGTGGGGAGACAAAATGCGAATGCGTGTGCCAGGGCTTCCAGCCGCTGCAAAGGAACTCCAGATGCACTTTGTGCATCTGGTTTTTTGTGGGGACTGAGGAATATAATCTAGGTCCTTAGACTTTGCAGGCAAGTGTCTTTACTGCTGAGCCACCTCTCCAGTCCTATTCTTATTAAAAATGTTTTAAAGGAAGAGAAAGACAGAGACTGGCCATGCTATGGCTGTAAATGAACTCCTAACACATGTGCCACTTTGTGCATATGGCTGTAGGTATATACTGCGGAATTGAACCCCAGGCCTTATGGCTTTAAAAGCAAGTGCCTTTAACCACTGAGTCATCTCTCCAGTCCAAAAACCTTTTTTTTTTTTTTTGTTTTTGGTTTTTGGTTTTAGGGTCTGGTCCAGGCTGACCTGGAATTAACTATGTATTCTCAGGGGGGCCTTGAACTCACGGCGATCCTCCTACCTCTGCCTCCCGAGTGCTGGGATTAAAGGCGTGTGCCACCACGACCGGCACCCAAAAACTATTCTTTATAAGGAAAAGAACATTTACTGAACAGTTAATATGTGCTACAGCCGTTAGCTTCTCATTGCTAGGGCAGATCATTAGAGAAAAGTGGCTTATTAAAGGAAAGAGTTATTTCAGGCTTACAGTTTCGAGGGGAAGTCTCATCGTGGTGGAGCCAGCAGCTGGGGTGTCACATCTTCACACATTAGCCACAAAGAGAGAAGAACAAGGCTGAGCTGACGTTCAAAGCCCGTAAAGCTAATCAGCCTCACGACCCACCAGACTTCAGCCAGGCTCCACCTCTCAGGTCCCACCAGACTTCAGCCAGGCTCCACCTCTCAGGTCCCACCAGACTTCAGCCAGGCTCCACCTCTCAGGTACCACCAGACTTCAGCCAGGCTCCACCTCTCAAAGATCCCACCAGACTTCAGCCAGGCTCCACCTCTCAGGTCCCACCAGACTTCAGCCAGGCTCCACCTCTCAAAGATCCCACCAGACTTCAGCCAGGCTCCACCTCTCAGACCCCACCAGACTTCAGCCAGGCTCCACCTCTCAGATCCCACCAGACTTCAGCCAGGCTCCACCTCTCAGACCCCACCAGACTTCAGCCAGGCTCCACCTCTCAAAGACTCCACCAGACTTCAGCCAGGCTCCACCTCTCAGACCCCACCAGACTTCAGCCAGGCTCCACCTCTCAAAGACTCCACCAGACTTCAGCCAGGCTCCACCTCTCAAAGACTCCACCAGACTTCAGCCAGGCTCCACCTCTCAAAGATCCCACCAGACTTCAGCCAGGCTCCACCTCTCAGACCCCACCAGACTTCAGCCAGGCTCCACCTCTCAAAGACTCCACCAGACTTCAGCCAGGCTCCACCTCTCAGGTCCCACCAGACTTCAGCCAGGCTCCACCTCTCAAAGACTCCACCAGACTTCAGCCAGGCTCCACCTCTCAAAGACTCCACCAGACTTCAGCCAGGCTCCACCTCTCAGACCCCACCAGACTTCAGCCAGGCTCCACCTCTCAAAGACTCCACCAGTATGTAAGATTAAAAATCAATAAAAATTAAAAAAAAAAAAAAAGACTCCACCAGACTTCAGCCAGGCTCCACCTCTCAGGTCCCACCAGACTTCAGCCAGGCTCCACCTCTCAAAGACTCCACCAGACTTCAGCCAGGCTCCACCTCTCAAAGATCCCACCAGACTTCAGCCAGGCTCCACCTCTCAGATCCCACCAGACTTCAGCCAGGCTCCACCTCTCAGGTCCCACCAGACTTCAGCCAGGCTCCACCTCTCAGGTCCCACCAGACTTCAGCCAGGCTCCACCTCTCAAAGATCCCACCAGACTTCAGCCAGGCTCCACCTCTCAGATCCCACCAGACTTCAGCCAGGCTCCACCTCTCAGATCCCACCAGACTTCAGCCAGGCTCCACCTCTCAGGTCCCACCAGACTTCAGCCAGGCTCCACCTCTCAGGTCCCACCAGACTTCAGCCAGGCTCCACCTCTCAAAGATCCCACCAGACTTCAGCCAGGCTCCACCTCTCAGGTCCCACGAGACTTCAGCCAGGCTCCACCTCTCAAAGATCCCACCAGACTTCAGCCAGGCTCCACCTCTCAGGTCCCACCAGACTTCAGCCAGGCTCCACCTCTCAAAGATCCCACCAGACTTCAGCCAGGCTCCACCTCTCAGGTCCCACCAGACTTCAGCCAGGCTCCACCTCTCAGGTCCCACCAGACTTCAGCCAGGCTCCACCTCTCAGGTCCCACCAGACTTCAGCCAGGCTCCACCTCTCAGATCCCACCAGACTTCAGCCAGGCTCCACCTCTCAAAGATCCCACCAGACTTCAGCCAGGCTCCACCTCTCAAAAATCCCACCAGACTTCAGCCAGGCTCCACCTCTCAAAGATCCCACCAGACTTCAGCCAGGCTCCACCTCTCAAAGATCCCACCAGACTTCAGCCAGGCTCCACCTCTCAGGTCCCACCAGACTTCAGCCAGGCTCCACCTCTCAGGTCCCACGAGACTTCAGCCAGGCTCCACCTCTCAGGTCCCACCAGACTTCAGCCAGGCTCCACCTCTCAGGTCCCACCAGACTTCAGCCAGGCTCCACCTCTCAGGTCCCACGAGACTTCAGCCAGGCTCCACCTCTCAGATCCCACCAGACTTCAGCCAGGCTCCACCTCTCAGATCCCACCAGACTTCAGCCAGGCTCCACCTCTCAAAGATCCCACCAGACTTCAGCCAGGCTCCACCTCTCAGACCCCACCAGACTTCAGCCAGGCTCCACCTCTCAGATCCCACCAGACTTCAGCCAGGCTCCACCTCTCAAAGATCCCACCAGACTTCAGCCAGGCTCCACCTCTCAAAGATCCCACCAGACTTCAGCCAGGCTCCACCTCTCAAAGATCCCACCAGACTTCAGCCAGGCTCCACCTCTCAGGTCCCACCAGACTTCAGCCAGGCTCCACCTCTCAGGTCCCACGAGACTTCAGCCAGGCTCCACCTCTCAGATCCCACCAGACTTCAGCCAGGCTCCACCTCTCAAAGATCCCACCAGACTTCAGCCAGGCTCCACCTCTCAGGTCCCACCAGACTTCAGCCAGGCTCCACCTCTCAGGTCCCACCAGACTTCAGCCAGGCTCCACCTCTCAGATCCCACCAGACTTCAGCCAGGCTCCACCTCTCAGATCCCACCAGACTTCAGCCAGGCTCCACCTCTCAGATCCCACCAGACTTCAGCCAGGCTCCACCTCTCACGACCCACCAGACTTCAGCCAGGCTCCACCTCTCAGATCCCACCAGACTTCAGCCAGGCTCCACCTCTCAAAGATCCCACCAGACTTCAGCCAGGCTCCACCTCTCAAAGACTCCACCAGACTTCAGCCAGGCTCCACCTCTCAGGTCCCACCAGACTTCAGCCAGGCTCCACCTCTCAGGTCCCACCAGACTTCAGCCAGGCTCCACCTCTCAGGTCCCACCAGACTTTAGTCAGGCCCCGCATCTCAAAGGCTTCATCAGCTGCGGACCAAGTAGGAAGCTTAGTCACCAACACCTGAGGCTGTGGGGCTATTCAAACTATCACATGTGCAAAGCCTACTTCTTTTATCCTTTTATTTCTTTTATTTTTATTTTTTGGTTTTTCGAGGTAAGGTCTCACTCTCACCCAGGCTGACCTGGAATTCACTATGTAGTCTCAGGGTGGCCTCGAACTCACGGTGATTCTCCTACCTCTGCCTCCTGAGTGCTGGGATTAAAGGCGTGTACCACCACACCCGGCTTTTCCACATCTTCTTTATTCATCAGCTGATGGACACTTTAGTCATTTTCACCTTTGGTCTCAAGAATAACCCTATCAAGAACGTTGGTGCACAGGTTTTCCAGATACTGTGTTCCTACAGTAGTAGTGATGAGATGGGTGGCACAGCCATATTAACTTCTGGAGCAACACCAAACTCTTTTCCAGAGCAATTGCACTATTCATATTCCTGCCAGCAGTGCACAAGTTCGGAATTTCACCATTTCTAGAGGGCCTGAAGAAGCATCTCATTGTTCTTTGGGTTTGCATGTTTCTAATGGCTAAGGATGTAGGTGTTTCTCATATGCTTCTTGGTCATGTATTTTTTTTTAATTTTTAAAAATTTATTTATTTGAGAGATAGAGAAAGAGGCAGATACAGAGAATGGGCATACCAGGGCCTCTAGCCGCTGCAAACAAACTCCAGATGCATGCACCACGTTGTGCATCTGACTTTACGTGGGTACTGGAGAATCAAACCTGGGTCCTTTGGCTTTGCAGGCTAGTGCCTTAACCACTAAACCATCTCTCCAGCTCAGTCATGTATGTTTTTAAGGAAATTCCTATTCATATCTTTTGTCCATTTTCAATTGAATTCTTTTTCTTTTTACTTTCTTCTCTCTCTCTCTTTCTTTCTTCTTTCTTTCTTTTTTTTTTTTTTTTTTTTTGGATGTTCAAGGTAGGGTCTCACTCTGGCCCAGGCTGACGTGGAATTAACGATGTAGTCTCAGGGTGGCCTTTAACTCATGACAATCCTCCTACCTCTGCCTCCTGAGTGCTGGGATTAAAGGTGTGCGCCACCATGCCTGGCTTGAATTATTTATCTTTATTTATGGGTGAGAGAGATAGAGAATGGGTGCACCAGGGCCTCCTGCCATTGCAAATTAACTCCAGATGCATGTGCCACTTTGTGCTTCTGGCTTCACATTGGTACTGGAGAATTGAACCTGAGTTGTTAGACTTTGCAGGCAAGTGCCTTAACTGCTGAGCTATCTCTCCAGTCCAAGTTATTTATTTTTTTATTGTTGTTGGGCTGTGATCTTTCTATACTTTAGATACTAGATTGTTGTTGGATATGAAATATTAAGCTCACTTCTTACATTATTTTAAATATAATCTCCTTTGCCACATCCACCCTATTGGTGTTTTCTGAGTCCCATTTTAGAGATGATAAAACTGAGCTCCAGACAGGTGAAGTGACTTGCTAAGATCACACTAGTACGTGGCCAAGGTAGGACTACAAGTTAACCTTTATGATTCCAACGCTTCTCTACACATATTGGGTGTTGGTTTTTTTGTTTGTTTGTTTGTTTGTTTGCCCCAATCCACTGTTTCTTTCAGCGCATGAGTTTTGCTGGGGTTGGGGTGGGGGATTTTTGCCCCAACACTCTGCTCCTGTATTGCTGTGACTCTGAACATGTACCTGGGCTGTAGAAGTGAAACCCAAGCTGGCTGAGGCAATTGGGGCAGCCTTATCTTTAGGATCATGGTTTGGTTATGGCTACGTGGCTCCAATCGGCCAAGGTATGTCATTCTGACCCAGGCCACCGCCTGAGGAAGCAGACTGGAGATTTTACTGACTGGATTATCAGCAGAGACCAGAGAATGGAGTTTCCTTTGGAGAATGCAAAGCTGGCAGATGTGTCCTCATGACAACCTGTAAGGTTTATTATCATATCATACCTGACACAGGTGTCCCTGAGGCACGTTAGTTTTGGGGATCCACTGTACCTTTTGCTTTAGCCAGTTATAGTTTTCTGTCACTGCAACCACCCACAGTACTTCACATGGCACAAACAGCTTCTCAATAGGTTTTTATTGAAATGGTTATATTAGCAAATTCCACAATACAGGTATGCACACTGGCATAGGAGTATGTACCATACAATTTCACTACGTAATTACACTCACATCAACCATGTGGACCTAGGAGTTGTGCTGCCCAGAATATTTCCAAGGGTTCAGTCTGACTGTCAAGAAATGAGATCACATTGTACCTGCAGGTATTTGGGTTCTAGACAAGTAACCCCTATAATGAGCCCCTAAGTAAGCTAATGCTCATTTTTCTTTTGAGGCAGGGTCTCACTCTAGCCGGGGCTGACCTGGAACACACTCTAGTCCCAGGCTGTCCTCAAAACTCACAGCTAATCTCCTACCTCTGCCTCTCGAGTGCTGGGATTAAAGACATGTATTACCATGCCTGGCTAAGGCTCAATTTGATTCTTGAATATTTGATGTATGTTCTTTACGGCACAAGCTATCCAACGGTGAATTAAAACTCAAGTGCATAGTTTCCCTTTCATCCCTCAAGGTGTTTCCACACCTCACCATTTGCCTCATTCAGGTATATCCCAAGCTTCCCCAACTCAAATCACCTGTGCTGTGGCTAGAAAAATAGTTTTGTATGCCATCTGCTGAGATGTTGTGCATAGTTAGCAGGACCCCAAAGTAAGAGGGGCTCTCTGAATAACCCAAATATGAAATTTTTTCTATGAGTATTTCTATGAGTATAAAAGCTACTGAGGGTCAAAAACACTTGTGGCACATGGGCCTAGGTTCTAAACCAATTCCTTTTCTTGCACAGGAACAAGATGTTTCTATTAGGTGATGGTGTCCTCCACCCCCCTGCATATCCCAGTTAGGAGTCTTTTCCTGTTTTTGTTAGCGTACTGGTCCAGTTTTCCTGGATGGAGCTACTGCAAATCCAGGGTCCATCTTACTCCCCATTTTTGGCTCAAGACACCAGATTTTGGCCCCAGCACCTGCCAAGGGAGCCTCCTCCAATTGTGCCAGCAAGCCAGGCAGGGCTGTGAGGGAGGTGGCATGTGTCATTTCACACATACCTATTAACTGGGCCCACTGAGCAGTTAGCAAGTGCAGCTTGCTTACCTAAAGGAAAATAAATGGCTTGGGATGTTATAGTTTACCTGACCTTCCTACCTTTTTAAGAATAACTATTTTGGTTTAATATCTTCCAGTTATTAGAAAAGTCATTTACTATCATAATGTAAATACAGTTAGGCTTAATTATGAGTGAAGGAAATTCCAAAAGCAAGTCAGAAATCTGTTATGTTGGGTTAAGTTTGTAAAAGTTGCTCAGAACCACCATGGGCAACTCTGAACTATTGACTGCTTGTGAAGAAAACTGGGTGGAAAATGGCAATGGTTGTCGACAGGAGAACCTGGTGAAGGCCAAGGCAGCCTTACAGGTGGCCAGCATGTCTCTTCTCCATGCATGCATTCACTCAGCATGTGGACTTGAGGGGACTGGTCAGCTCAGTGTTGGATGCTCTGGCGGCCCTGGAAGCTGAAGGGGATGACAGTCCACTGCAGCACAGAGAAGTGTGCTGATGACAGTCCCCAGCTCTGGACTTCTTCCACCATCGTCAGCTCTGGGCCACCACCAGCGCTTCCCAGGGATTGCCACTTATGAGAAAAAACATTCTTTTAGGCTGCCAAGTGGAGTGCATACCACCTTAAGCCCTGTCTTCCGTGTGTGTGCATATGGAAGAGCTCATAGGAGGAACATAAAGAGTGCCCAGGGATGAGGCCTGGACTCCTCCAGCAGCAATGAATCTTCCTGAAATTCCAATACTCAAGTTGCATAAAGTTCAAAGGCGTTTCTGTGCTTTTCTCAGAAAGTGTCTTTATTCTTTCCCAGGCCAGATTGAAGAAAACAGAAGAAATGACTTGAACCTAGGATGAGCTCCAAGGAGGAAAAGCTGGGTGATGGGTTGGGAGGCCCACAGGGTCATCTCAGAACCATGTCTTGGATGCAGAAGTATCATTCTTTCTGGAACAGATGGTTCCCTCTTCTGCACAGGAACTAACTGCATGCTGGTAGGGTCACATTTATGGAAAACTCAGGTGACTACTTTTATTTCAGGCCTGCTGACCTGTCTCCATCAAAGGTTTGCTGAGATCATTTAAGATACCTACAAGGAAGAGGGGAACTTCCTAACTCTGCCAGTGCTCCATGGTTACAAGTGGCCTCCTGTTCCCTAACCTTGGACCATCTCACCCAAGCTCCAGGAGGCTGGTGTGACCTGGGAACATGGTGCTACAGAAGACAAGATGCCAGCTGGTCAAGGGACATGGTGTCAGCATAGGCTCAGGCCTTGCCCTGATTTGCCTCTCTCTTGTGGGAAAGTCAGGCAAGCAAAATGCCCTGCTGCAGTTGCAGGCAGCTCTGTGACTCCTTCCTGGCCTTTCTCTGATGTCACAAGGCACCTTCCCAGTCCTTTGACAGGGATCTTAGCTACACCTAAGAATATTATGAGCTCACCCTTTTCCAGATGTGTTAATAAGGGGGTGTGTCAAAGCTTTGGAATGATGTACTCACAAGGCCAAAACAAAAGATAAGACTCCAACTGCCCTCACTAGGGTCTGGAAGGAAGGATGTGGGTTTCAGGACAGTCACCCCTGAGATAATGATCCTTTCTTCTTACCTGCACGCACTCCCTCAGAATGACAGCAAAAACTGAGTTTAACCATATTAAGCTCCTGCTCTGAATACTGGAGAGCAAGAGCCAGCAGGCCTACCTTTTTGAATAGGGAAATGATGCTCAGTGAGTTTTCCCAGTTAGTTACTGCTCATAACTTCTAATGTCCCTGCCTTACATGTCAATGTCGCCTCGGCTCTAGTCCCTAGCCTGGTTTCTATGTCTCTGGGCAACTGCAGCCCTGCTCTGGCTGCCACCATCATCTCCACTGAGGGCCACTTCTAGCCAGGGCGAGCATGTGTGCCTCATGCACAGTCCTCTGTGTGGACGGTGGGTGCACAGGGGCTGTTATTCCACGGAGGGCTGGGTTGTAGGACTCTCCCTGGGTCCCACTACTCCCACAGTCACCAAGGTGAGAGGCCTGGCTTCCACTTCCACCTTACTTGCTGTGCATTTACCCGAAATCTGTGCAGTGCTCACCTTGCCTCCATCCAGATCCCAGCATGCCAGTTCCACTGCAGGGCCTGTCTCTCCAGACAGTAGAGGCTAACACCAAGGAATATGCAGAGTTTTCTTCAGTTAAAACCAGCTGTCATTTAGCATGTAGACAAGGACAGCATTGGCTTTTAGGGGTGATAAAAGTAGGACTTACAAAGCACACCGGATGTGTCTTTTCTTTGCCACCAGGAATCCAGTGAGCATCTACTGCTCCGCAGGGCCGCTCTTCTTTAATGCCCTTCCAACGACGTCTTTTGGCAGCTGAGGCTGTTGCCATTATCTGGGGAGCTAGGAACATGGTCTCAGTCACATGGTCCAGTTGGTGTTCAGGGACATGTCTCATGGATGTCCTTCTAGGCCAGGCCTTCCCGAGAGGGCAGCAAAAGTCAGGACCCTGGACAGACATACTCACCACGACCAGGGACCTCACACCTGGCTGTCCAGGCCAGTCAGTTCTCCCTTCTTGAAGTAACAGGTCCACAGCAGTTTCTCCCTTGGGGAGGCAAAGGTGTCCTACGCTTGAGACTTTACAGTTTAACTGCTGCAGCCCATTCCCCAGCTGATACAGTCAACTGCTACAGACCCTGCTCCATACGCACCCTGTGCATGCCAGTAATGGTTCTTCATTTAGCTCTGCCTGGGGCCCAGGTGGCTCTGCAGGGAGCTCCCATGGCACAGCTTCTGGTGTGATAAAAAAAAATGATATCCTCGCACTCCTGAAGCATGCAATCTCCATGAAGAAGTCACTGTCTCTCCTGATGAAGACAGGACATTCTGTAGCTGAGATGGAAGGTGGCCCTGATTTTCAGGAAAAGGGGGTCATGCTGGGATCTGGAGCACTATTCTGAGTAAAGTCTCTCGTAAGAAGTTCTTCCTTGGCTGTTCTTCAGTAAACATGTGCCCCAGATTTCCCAGAAATTCAAACTGTGTTGGTAAATTTTAGAAAACTCAATGAAATTTGTTTCTCAAACAATTTCATTCCCTTTTGGTAGATACTGTCTAGAGTAGAGTTACATGTCTGTGCCTGTGAAGGACGACAGGAACCAGAGGAAATGATATGCTGGATCTCAGTTTTGGTTTGAGGGAAGCAACACTGGACTATGGACAACATGGCATTAACTAGAACAGAGCTATCATATCCTCCTGGTAGGCCACGCTAAACAATGCAGGTGCCTGGAAAGCTCCAGGGAGCCGAGGGCTGACCTCCTGACTGACACACATTCTCTTGATGAGAACCTTCGTTCAGAACAATGTTCTATTGAAACTGTTTATCAAAAATATTTTTATAGTACAAAGACTATAAAAGAAAGATAAACAAAAGCCCTTGGTAAGCAATAAAAAGCAAAGGTGGTCAAGACCTTGAAGATCTGCCCTGTTCTAGCTTCCCATTGCAAAAACAAAAACAAATGGCTGCTGCTCACCCACCCACCATCCTACAGGTTATCACCGCCAGGTTCTCTGAGGCATCTTAGTGACATGTTACAAGAAAAGATGCTGTTAACAGGAGAAGCCACACAGAAGAAGATAGTGCTTGTCCATTTTAAACTAACCTTTTTCAGAGCCAATAAAAGTAACTGGGCAGGGGATCCACGCGCCTGCCTGGTCTGCTGCCACAGCCAGGCATGTGGACACTGAAGCTGCGTTCGCATAAGCAGAACCCGATGTCTTCCCAGCCTTCACCAGCTCAGGCCCGAGAGAAGCGCACTGATCTATGGCATGACCGCTTGCAAAAAGGTTGTGATTTGTTTCAGTTGCTCCTCTTGCTGTGGTATGGAGAAAGCTTGCAGGTCACACGTTTCTGACCATGCCATCCTGGG
Organism: Orientallactaga sibirica; assembly: GCA_036365145.1. Taxonomy (NCBI): domain Eukaryota; kingdom Metazoa; phylum Chordata; class Mammalia; order Rodentia; family Dipodidae; genus Orientallactaga; species Orientallactaga sibirica. The sequence goes on along the minus strand of JAEOAD010000045.1, from coordinate 750,501 downwards.
TGTGTGGGAAGACAAGGTGTCTTTTTCTGTAAGCCTGATGGCCAGTGTTCTGGTGCATCTTCGTGCTGGCATGGAGGCTGCTGGGAGGAGCCTGAGTGCACAATGAAGATGGAAAGGTGTCTCCACCGAGTATTTAGCAGCAGAATGTTGTTTTCATCTTTACAGTAAAACATTCGAAACCATTCTGGTGTTGACAACTACTAGCCCTGACCCCCTAGGTCAGTGTGCCCAGAGGTACAGCTAGGCGAGGCTTCTGGGTGCCACCTCTCTGTATACACACCACAGGCTGTGTGGACAGGGCAGATGTTGGTGCTTAGCGGCTACTTACATACTTGCCACCTTATGTCATGCTCAACGTGGATGCTGGGAAATGACAAGCAGATGGCTGCCCATATCATGCACAGACTCTGGCCCCAGACAGAGCTCTGGAGGGAACTAATTTCAGAGAAGGTACAACAGGCAGGGCTTTCTCTCCACTCCCTATAGAAAGAGGCCCTTTACCAGGAAGTACAGTAGGAGAAAATGGACAAAATGAAGCAAGCCAAAGAGCTGTCATTTGTGCTCTGCACCTGTGGGCTTTAGTATGCATTTGTGAGAACTACACAAAGTATTTTTAAAAAACCCAATGTCACCCTGACACAGAATAACTTGTGACTACTCAGGGACATGGACATATTTTCAATGCATCATTAACCCTTAGCCCCTGTCTTTTTTTTTTTTTTTTTCTGAAAATGGCCAGGCTTATCGGGTGCCCAAGTTCACTGGCCAGTTTGGGTGGATATTTTATAGCATGAGGCCCCCCGGGGCAATAACACTGTCCTCAAAGCCTTGCCTTGGAGGAAGTCTGCATGTCAACCCTGAACCCCAACCTGTGCTTGGAAGTGCTGTCATTATTCCAAGATGGACGCTGACAAAATACAGAATACGAAAGGTCATTGTAAACCAAATCACAAAAGAAGTGACCCCCAACAGCCCATATTCAAAAACTCAGGTTTTGTTCTCATCATACATGTCCAAAGAAGGTTCGATTGTGGAGAATTCACTTTCATATGCCAGACTATGAGGCGACAAGGAGCTTCGATGAAAGAAGTGACCACCTGGAAAAGAGATGAGAGAGAAAGAGAGAGAGAGAGAGAGAGAGCCTTAGTGCCAGCTGTCAGCCTGTCTTTTCCACAGGAGCAAAGAATGGGGATCATCTTGGCAATGCCACATCTCCTCGAGGGCCTGTCATTACAGTTCTTATCACCACATAAAGGAAAACGATGCAAGCATCCTCAGTGCAAGCAGTTGGTTGTAATTTCATTCTTTTTCAGTGCTGGGAATGGAACCCAGGGCCTATTGCATGCTAGACAAGCCCTCTACCACTGAGCTGTACCACTCGTCCTATAAGCACATGTTACACATGTGTGTTCTAGTTGGGGCACTAATGGGTTTACCACTATAGCTCTTCAAGACAAAAGGCTGCCTAGTATGCTTAAGATTCTACTTGCAGGGACTAGAGAGATGGCTCAGTGGTTAAAGGTACTTGCTTCAAAGCCTGACAGACCAGGTTTGATTCCATAAGTACTCATGTAAAACCAGATGCACAAAGTGGCACATGTGTCTGGAATTCGTTTGCAGTGGCAGGAGGCCCTGGTGCTCCCATTCTCTCTCTGAAATACATACGTACGTACGTACGTATGTAAATATTTTTAAAAAGATTCTACTGACAGATCCGAAGACTTATTCATTAGGACACAATCCTATGGAGAGTTTCTTTCTTTTTAAATTTATTATTTATTTGAGAGGGAGAGAGAGAGAGAGAACAGGCACACCAGGGCCTCTTGCCATTGAGATAGACTCCAGATACTTTGTGCATCTGGCTTTATGTGGATACTGGAGAATTGAACCTGGGCCAGGAAGTTTTGCAAGAAAGTGCCTTTAACCACTGAGCAATCTCCTCAACCCAGAATTTCTTTTTCTGCCCCTCCTCTTCGGATACCTCTTTTAGGCTGGCCCAGGGTGTGAGTGAGCTCTTCATCAACTCCGCAGACATACTGAACTTGGAACATTCCTGTCTCAGCCTCTTTAGTAGCTGGGGTTATAGGCTTGAAGCCAATAGGCTCGGCTCCTTTTTTTTTTTTTTTTTTGAGGCAGGATGAGTTCAAGGCCAGCCTGGGAATACAGAGTATGTTCCAGGTCAATCTAGAGTGAGACCCTACATTGGTACAACAACAACAACAAAACCAAAAACAACAAAAGGTAACATCAAGAGAAGAACATACAAATAGCCAAATTTCGGAAAAAAGTATGAAGCTGGCTTTGCAAAGGAAGCAGAACACGTATTTTTTGGTGCCCGGAAGCACACCCTCTTTCCTTTTTTTGCTGCTGTGGTTATTGACTACATAATTAAGTAGTAAACTCTTAACTAAGGTGTGATCCTATACAGATGTGTGCTCAAATCATATGAATTTCCGTGAAGAGAAGTGCCCATGAAATCATAACTAGGTCAAGAAACAAAATGCCATCAGTACCTCACAAGTCCCTCAAGTGACCCCCAATTGCTACATTCTCTGTCCTCCCCAGGGGAAATCACACCCAGACATTATCCATTTTTAATTTCATGTGACTGGAAACATGATATGGACTCTTGTCTACATACTTTGAGACATTCATGTTTGGTTTTGAGGACAGTGAGTTTTTTCATTTTCATTTCTACATAATTTATCTGTGTGTGTGTGTGTGTGTGTGTGTGTGTATTTGTATGCATGCAAATGTGTCCTTGTGGCATCCCATGCCCTTGCCTACTGTGGGTGTATTGGCCTGTGGTGGCTGGAACAGAAAGTCCAATGTCTTGCTCCATTGCTTTTCTGTTGATTTTTTTTTTTTTTTGAGGCAGCGTCTCACTGTAGCCAAGGGTGGCCTTGAACTCACAGAGATTCTTCTATTTTAGTGCTGGAATTGAAGGCATGCATTACCATGTCTGATATTCATTCATTTTTATTTAAGCCGTAGTCTTTTATTGATCCCCAGAGCTTGCTGTTTGTTCCCAACTTCTGGTGAGTCTTAGGTCTCTGCTCTCCTATGAGACTGCAGATGTAGGAGGCCATGCCCACGGTTTGTGTGGGTCCTGGGGATGGAACTCCAGCAGTCTTTCAGGCCTCCCCAGGCCCTCATGCTTGCATAGGAACTGCTCTTAGCTGCTGAGCTGGGCTCTCCAGCCTTTGTCTGTTTCTGTCTGTCTGTCTGTCTGTCTGTCTGTCTGTCTGCCTGCCTATCTATCTATCTATCTATCTATCTATCTATCTATCTATCTATCTATCTATCTATCTATCTATTATCTATCTATCTATCTAATTATGACAAGGTGCTAATCTCCTTTTGATTTCTCTTCTTCCCCCTTTACCTCCCCCCCCTTTTTTTTGAGGTAGGGTCTCACTCTAGCTCAGGCTGACCTGGAATTCATTATGTCATCTCAGGGTAGCCTCAAACTCACGGCGATCCTCCTACCTCTGCCTCCCGAGTGCTGGGATTAAAGGCGTGCGCCACCACGCCCGGCTCCCTCCCCCTTTTTTGAGACAGGGTTTCCTTATGTGGCTCAGGTTGGCTTTGGACTCACGACCTTTCTGCCTCAGCCCCAAGTGCTGAGACTATAGAGATTGGTTACCAGGTCTGGCAGTCTTTCTTCTTCATTCTGAGTGTGTCCTTCGTGAGGTGTAAGTTTTGTAGGTATAATCTCTCCAACAAAGAAAGTGTCTCAATTTATTTTATACCTTATGGTTGGTGCTTTTCTTTTTCTTTCTTTTTTTCCTCTGGCATGGGTCTTGCTCTAGCCCAGGCTGACCTCAGACTCATGATGATCCTCCTACTTTGCCTCTTGAGTGCTGGGATTAAAGGTGTGTGTCACTACGACTGGTGCTGTTCTGAGTCATGATTAAGAATGATGCCTATGTCTTTGCTAAAAAGTGAACTTTTGGAAGACATATTCTGCTTTACTTTTGTTTAACTTTGTTCAAGTTAATTTTTTTTAGTATAATGTGAAGTAGGAATTACAATTCCTCCCCCCATGTAGATGTTTGGCAAACCCAGAACCATCCTGCGAGGAACCTCCTATCCAGTGCACAGTGTCCATGAACATGTGGGTGTTTGGGAACTATATTCTGTGCACCCTTGAATCCATTCTTCCCTATCTCAATTACCATAACTCAATGAAAACCCTCTATTTCAGGTCTGTAACCCCTGTTTCATCATTCCTCTACATTACCTTGTTATTCTTAGTTGTCTTTATTTCAATATAGATTTTAGAATCTGATGTTTATTAAATTACACCCCAACTCCCGCCCCCACTCCTCTACTGGGACCTGATTGAACTTTTAGTGAATCTACAGATCAATGTGGGGAGAGCGAACCTTCACAGTATTGAGTCTTCCATCTACTAACTGGGAATTTAGGTCCTCTTTACTTTCTCTAATGAATGCATAGTAGATTTCTATGGAGAAGCTCTGAATATTTTCTCTTAGATATATTCCTCTATATAATGTCTCTTTGACGCTTTTGTAAAGTTATCTTTTTGAAATTTTTAAATAATTATTTTTTACTTTTATTAGAGAGAGACACAGAGAGAGGAACAGGCAGAGAGAGAATGGGCGCACCAGGGCCTTTCAGCCACTGTGAACGAACTCCAGACGTGTGCGCCCCTTTGTGTGCATGTGCGACATTGCACACTTGTGCATCTGGCTATATATACATGGAACCTGGAGATTTGAACAAGCATTCTTAGGCTTCGCAGGCAGGTGCCTTAACCATTAAGCCATCTCTCCAGCCCTCATTTAAATATATTTTATTTTTATTTATTTATTTGAGAGAGAGAGAGAGAATGGGCATGCTAGGACCTCCAGCTGCTGCAAACAAATTCCAGATGCACGAATCATCTTGTGTATATGGCTTACATGGGTTCTGGGGAATTGAACCTGGTCCTTTGGCTTTGCAGGCAAGTGCCTTAACTGCTAAGCCATCCCTCTAGCCCAAAATTTTCATTAAAAATTGCTTACTGACAGCATGTAGAAGTAAATTTTGCTATGATGACCATGCTGAGTGAGTACAGAACTCCTGGGCTCAAGTAATACTCCTCCCTTAACCTCCTGAGTAGCTAAAGTTACACATTTATACCACTGGCTTGGTATAGAGAAGTGCAATTGATTCTGTTAGTTTACTTACTCATTTTAAGACCTGATTTGTAGGGTATGTAGGACTTCCTTTATACCCTACATTATGTTGCCTACAAATAGTGGCAGTTTTATTTGTTCCTAACCCTTACACCGTCCATTTCTTTTTTCTGGCCTTGCCATAGTAGCTAAAACTGCCATGCACTGTTAAGAGATAAAAATCACAATAAGTGTCCTTGTTTCTAGTCTTAGATTCAAAATTTTCAATATAATCCTTGCTGTAGGTTTTACTTTTTAAATTAAAAAAAAATTTTTTTGTTGTTGTTTATTTATTTATTTGAGAGAGACAGACAGAGAGAAAGAAGCAGATAGAGAATGGCCTCCAGCCACTGCAAATGAACTCCAGATGCATGTGCCACCTTGTGCATCTGGCTTACATGGGTCCTGGGGAATTAAGCCTTGAACTGGGGTCCTTAGGCTTCACAGGCAAGTGCTTAACCACTAAGCCATCTCTCCAGGCCCCTACTTTTAAAATTTTTTTTAAATTATTTAATTTAATTTATTTGAGAGAGAGAAAGAGGCAGAGAGAGAGAGAGAGAGAATGGGCACACCAGGGCCTCCAGCCACTGCAAACAAACAACTCCAGATGCATGCACCACCTTGTGTATCTGGCTTATGTGGGTCCTGGAGAATTGAATCAGGATCCTTTGGCTTTGTGGGCAAATGCCTTGACTGCTAAGCCATCTTCTCCAGCCCTACTTTTTAAATTAAAAAAATATTTTATTTGTTTGTTGGAGAGACAGAGAGAGTGAGAAAGAGGCAGATAGAGAGAATGGGTACACTAGGGCCTCCAGCCACTGAAAACAAACTCAAGACGCATGCACCACCTTGTGTATCTGGTTTATGTGTGTCCTTGGGAATTGAACCTGGGTCCTTAGGCTTTGCAGGTAAGTGCCTTAACCGCTAAGCCATTTCTCCAGTCCTATTTTTTAATTTTTAAAATTTTTATTTATTTGAGAGGGAGGGAGGAAAGAAGGAGAGAGAGTGAAAGTAAGAGGGAGAGGGAAGGAAGAAGGGAGGGAGACAGGGAGAGGAGGGAGCTAGGAGGGAGAGTAAATGAGAATGAATATGAATGAGCATGCCAGGGCCTCTTGCCACTGTAAACAAACTCCAGATGCATGTGCCACTTTATGCATTAGCTTTATATGGGTACTGGGGAGTTCAACCTGGGTCAGCAGGCTTTGCAAGCAAACATTTTTTAACCACTGAGCCATCTCTCCAGCCCTACTGTGGATTTTAAATACTCATTATTATGTTAAGCAAGTACTTTGCAAAGGCTCCGCTTTACTTTGCTAAAAGTTCTTTTGTTTTACAGTCAGCATTAGGTGTTGGATTTTAGCAATGATTTTTCTCCATCTACTAAGATATAACATAACTTTCCACTTTTACTCTGTTTTTTTCAATCACATTCATTTTCAGCCCTGTATTTTAAAATCTTGCATTTTCCTAATTATGTGTTATGAGATTCATTTAGCTAATATTTTGCTTAAAGCATTTGCATCTACATTCACAAAATAACCTGTGATTTCCCTTTTTAAAAAAATATTTATCTGCATGCAGGGAGAGAAACAGAGAGAAGAGAGACAGAGCAAGAGAGAAAGAGAAAGAGAGAGAATGGGTGCACCAGGACCTCCAGCCACTGCAAATGAACTCAAGATGCATGCCCCACTTTGTGCATCTGATGGTATATGAGTACTGGGGAATTGAAATCAGGTCATTAGGCTTTACAGGCAAGTGCCTTAACTGCTGAGCTACCTCTCCAGCCTCAATTTACCTTTTTTTTTTTTTTTTTTAAGTAGGGTCTCACTCTGGTCCAGGCTGACCTGGAATTAACTATGTAGTCTCAGGGTGGCCTCGAACTCACGGTGATCCTCCTACCTCTGCCTCCCGAGTGCTGGGATTAAAGGTGTGTGCCACCACGCCCAGCTTCAATTTACCTTTTTAATCTGGTACTAAGTTCTGCTCATCTCACAAAAGGACTAGGGAAGTTTTCTACTCTCAAGACAAATTTATTGAAGACTGGTACAATTTCTTACTCAAATGTTAGAATTCTCCAGTGAAACCATCTAGGCCCATTAAGCTTTTCTTTGAGGAAGATTTTAACCTATGAGCTCAACTTATTGTTTATACACAAGGGATTTAATTTCTTATTTCTTTTTGTAGCAATTTTGATTCTTTTGTTTTTTGTCTTTTAAAAAATATTATTTTATTTTTTGGGCTGGAGAGATGGCTTAGCAGCTAAGGTGTCTGCCTGCTAAGCCTAAGAACGCTGGTTCCAATGTCCAGCGGTTCCAATCTCCAGATACCACATTTAGCCAGATGCAAAGTGAGGCAAGGGTGCAATGCCACACTTGCCCACAAGGGGGCGCGTGCATCTGGATTTCGTTCACAGCAGCTGAGAGACTGCTGGCGCGCCCATCTCTGTCTCCCTCTCCCTCTCTGTCTATCTCTCTCTGTCTCTCTCCCCAAAAATAAATAAAAAATAATTTTAAAAAATATTTATTTTTTTATTTTATATTTTATTTTTTTTTATTTTATTTTATTTTATTTTATTTTTTTATTTTATTTTATTTTATTTTATTTTATTTTATTTTATTTTATTTTATTTTATTTTATTTTATTTTATTTTATTTTATTTTATTTTATTTTATTTTATTTTATTTTATTTTATTTTATTTTATTTTATTTTATTTTATTTTATTTTATTTTATTTTATTTTATTTTATTTTATTTTATTTTATTTTATTTTATTTTATTTTATTTTATTTTATTTTATTTTATTTTATTTTATTTTATTTTATTTTATTTTATTTTATTTTATTTTATTTTATTTTATTTTATTTTATTTTATTTTATTTTATTTTATTTTTTATTTTATTTTATTTTATTTTATTTTATTTTATTTTATTTTATTTTATTTTATTTTATTTTATTTTATTTTATTTTATTTTATTTTATTTTATTTTATTTTATTTTATTTTATTTTATTTTATTTTAGAGCAACAGACAGACAGAGAGAGAAAGAGGCAGACACACACACACAGAAAGGGCGTACCAGGGCCTCCAGCCATTGCAAATGAACTCCAAATGCATGCACCACCTTGTGCATCTGGCTTATGTGGGTACTGGGGAATCGAGTCTTAAACAGGGGTCCTTAGGCTTCACAAGCAAGTGCTTAACCACTAAGCCATCTCTCCAGCCCCTGTTTTTTGTCTTTTTGAGTATAGTTTCACTCTAGTTCAGAGTGACCTTGAACTCATCGTGCAGCCACAGGCTGGCCTTGAATTCACAGCGATCCTCTTTCAACCTCAGCCTCCTGAGTGCTAGAATTAAAGGCATGTACCACTACACATGGCTTCTTGATTTATTAGTCTACTATAAATTAGCATTTTTACTTATTTTGGGACAATGCAAGTATCTTAGAACACTTTTATTTGATTTATCTTCTACCATCTCTTATTACAATTGAGGTCAAGTGATTGCCGCAAGACATTATTTGTATTTTACAAATCTATCAATTCTCATTTAGATTTACAGACATATTTACCTTTTCTATTGCTCCTTATTTTTCTTTCATCTCCATTTTTCCATTTGGAAACATTTTCTTAAACATTTCTTGTGTATGAAGCAGTGAAAAATAATTAAAAAATATATTTTATTTATCTGAGAGAGAGTGAGAGAGAGAGAATGGGCATGCCAGGACCTCCAGCCACTACAAACGAACTCCAGACGCATGCGCCACTTTGTGCATCTGGCTTACATGGATCCTGGGGAATCGAACCGGGGTCCTTTGGCTTTGCAGGCAAATGCCTTAACCGCTAAGCCATCTGATTCAGCCCGAAAAATAATTCTTTCATAGTATTTCTTTTCTTTCTTTTTTATTGATAGGGTCTCAACTATATAACCCTACAACCTACTTTAGCTTCCCAGGTGCTGGGATTACAGGCTTGCATCATCATGCCCAATTAAGTTTAAGTCCTGTTTATACATTTTTATAAAAAATATTTATTTATTTATTTATTTTGGGGATGGGATGCCAGGGCCTCCAAGTACTGCAAACAAACTCTAGCCGGGCATGGTGGTGCACGCCTTTAATCCCAGCACTTGGGAGGCAGAGGTAGGAGGATTGCACCATGAGTTCAAGGCCGCCCTGAGACTACAGAGTGAATTCCAGGTCAGCCTGGGCCAGAGTGAGACCCTACCTCGAAAAACAAACAAACAAACAAAAAAACCCAAAAAAAACTCAATACGTCGCTACCTAGTGCATCTTGCTTACGTGGGTCCTGGGGAATTGAACCAGGTCCTTTGGCTTTGCCAGCAAACATCTTAACCACTGAGCCATCTCTCCAGTCCTGTTTATGCATTATTATTATTTTTTGTAATATTTTATTTATTTATTTATTTGAGAGAAAGAGGCAGAGAGAAAGAGAATGAATGGGCACACCAGGGCCTCCATTCACTGCAAACACACTCCAGATACATGTGCCCCCCTATGCCTGTGTGGGGCCTGGAGAGTTGAACTGGGATCCTTTGGCTTTGCAGGCAAACACCTTAACCACAAAGCCATGTCTCCAGCCCTCATTATTATTATTTTTTTTGAGGTAGGGTCTCACATTAGCCCAGGCTGACTTGGAAATCACTCTGTAGACCTAGGCTAACCTTGAACTCTGCCTCCTCCTCCTACTTCTGCCTCCCACAGTGCTGGTATTAAAGGGGTATGCCACCATGCCCAGCCATTTATACATTATTGACAATGGTTTCTAAGATAATAACATTTAATTTAAACTCAACAACTTTCCAAGGTCTTTAGATAAAGTAGGTCCAATGTTTCTGTATTAGTTTCCTTTTCAATGTTGAACAAAGTATCTGTCAAAAATCAGTTTGGGGGGCTGGAGAGATGGTTCAGTGGTTAAGGCACTTGCCTGCATGCCTAACGACATAGGTTCTATTCCCCAATGCCCACTTAAAGCCAGATGCACAAAGCAGCAAATGCATCTGGAGTTCATGTACCATGGCAGGGGACCCTGGTATGCCCCCCTCACAGTCTCTTTCTCTTTCTCTTTCTCTCTCTCTCTCACGTACACACACACACACACTCTCTCTCTCTGTATCTACCTTCTTGCAAATAAATAAAATATTTTTTGAAAATCAGTTTAAGAACCAGGCGTGGTGGTGCACGCCTTTAATCCGAGCACTTGGGAGGCAGAGGGAAGTGGATCGCAGTGAGTTTGAGGCTACCCTGAGACTACAGAGTGAATTTCAGATCAGCCTGGGCTAGAGTGAGACCCTACCTTGAAAAAAAAAACCAGTTTGAGGGAGAAAGAGCTTATTTTAGTTTGCTACACTCTAAACAATGTGGGACAGAAGGGAGGGGTGGCTTCCTATCAACCTTTAGGGATACAACTTGAGAGTCAACACGCCCCTATATACACCCATTAATTACAAAGAGAGTTAATTGTGATTTTCCTTGGAGATACTGGATATGTCTTTTCCTCGGCAACTCTTCTTTAAGGAAGCCCACATCTGTTTATTGGTGTACTCTTTATTCCCCTTTCCTGGAGTACCTTTTCTTTTTACCTTTCAATAAAATTACCAACAAGGCTTCCCAGTCAGCTCATTCTAAGATACACTTTAGTGCTGGAAGCCACACACCCTGAGAAGTCACCAGGGCGGAGGTTTCTAAAAAGGAATTCCCCACACTGTTGGGAGAGGGAAGGCAAAGTGACAGAGTGAATTTTCTATCTTGCTCACCACCGATGAGCAGTAAACTTCAAAAGACCTCATAGTCATTAAAAGTTCCAGCACTGTTTAAAAATGTAAGTAGAGGGCTGGAGAGATGGCTTAGTGGTTAAGGCGCCTGCCTGCTAAGCCTAAGAACGCTGGTTCCAATCTCCAGCAGTTCCAATCTCCAGGTCCCACATTTAGCCAGATGCAAAGTGACGCAAGGGCGCAATGCCACACTTGACCACAAGGGGGCACACACATCTGGATTTCGTTCACAGCAGCTGAGAGACTGCTGGTGCGCCCATCTCTATCCGTCTCCCTCTCCCTCTCTGTCTATCTCTCTGTGTCTCTCTCCAAAAATAAATAAAATAATAAAAAATTTTAAAAAATGTAAGTAGAGCCTGGCGTGGTTGTGCATGCCTTTAATCCCAGCACTCAGGGAGCAGAGGTAGGCGGATCACTGTGAGTTCGAGGCCACCCTGTGACTACCTAGTGAATTCTGGGTCAACCTGGGCTACAGTGAGACCCTACCTCAAAAAAGCCAAAAAAAAAAAACAAAAACAAAAACAAACAACAAAAACAACAAAACAAAAAACAAAAGACAAAAGTGTAAGTAGAGTCTCTTTCTGAGACAAAGGCAAACTTTTAACTGTGAGCTTCTATAACATCAAAACATTTAGGGGTGTGGTGGTACACGCCTTTAATCTTAGCACTTGCAGAGGTAGGAGGATCTCTGTGAGTTTGAGGCCAGCCTGGGAGAACAGAATGAGTTCCAGGTCAGCCTGAGCTAGAGTGAGACTGTCTACCTTGGAAAAACCAAAATAAAAATTCATTACATATTTCCACTAGGTATTGAAACCAAGTCAATATTTCCAATCCAAAAGGGAAAAATGGACACATGTCAAGGAATGATTAGACCAAAGCAAGACTGAAACCCAGACGGGCGGATTCCAAGTCATGCAGTTACATATCTGGCATTTTAGACTCCTGCTAGGACATCTGGACTCCAAAGGGCTTAGGTAGCTCCATCCCTCCAGCTCTGCCTCTCTTGGGGCAGCTTCACTCAGTGGACATCCCATGGTTCTGGCATCTCTAACATCCTGGGATCCCACTGCATCTGGCTTATGTGGGCACTAGGGAACTGAACTTGGTATGTCAGGCTTTGCACGCAAGCACCTGTAATGCAAAGCCATCTCTCCAGCCCTCAGCTGACAGTTTTGAGGGAGAAGTTTCACCATGGCGGGGAAAGCATGCACAGGCCCGAGTAGGAAGCTGGTGTCTACACAGCAGCAGGGACGAAGAGGAGAGAGTGAGCTAGCACTGGCAACGGGGAGCTGGACACCCATAGCAGCACACCTCCTCTAGCAAGGCTCCACCTTCCAAAGGTCCAACAACTTTCCCAAATGTCACCCACTGAAGACTAAAACATTCCATATCCACAAAACTATGAGGGCATTTCATTCAAACCATCACATTCCCATTCTCAGGACCCGTTTCTCTGAAGTAATATAACATGAACTGTCTCTATCTCAGATCCTGATAAGAGTCCTTGCTTTCCTCTCAAATCCCCTGAGCCAGGCTTCTACTGTCTGTGTATCTCTCAGAATTCTTGTCTTCCAAAATTCCACCAAAATGACCCACTAAACTCTGTAGGTTTACAGAGCTTTTCTTGCTCAAAGATCCAAATGCTTTCAATGTATTAGATAGCTCTACCTCTACACCCCCAGCCTCTAGAGACAGTTCTACTCAGAACCTGCAGTTTTCCTTACAAGACATCCAATGGTTTTGGCATCTCCAATATACCGGGGTTGCTAATATAGTATTCAAGGGCTTGCTATTCCTCCCAAAAACCAATTCTAAAAGGCTGGTCAGGTTATCTCAACAATGATCCCATTCTTGGCACAAAAATACAAACTCCCTCAGATGTGGACTGAGACTAACCTAATCTAGACAATCCCTAAATGGGCAGACTGACCTAATCTAGACAATCTCTCAGATGTGCAGAGACTGACCTAATCTAGACAATCCCTCATATTTGCAGAGACTGACCTAATCTAAATAATCCTTCAGTTGTTCACACACTAACCTAATCTAGACAATCCCTCAGAAGCACACAGAGGCTAACCTAAGCAATCCCTCAGATGTGCAGAGGCTGACCTAACTGAGATAATCCTTCACAGGTGATTCTACAGCCTGTCAAGCTGACAATCATTAAAAAGCATCATGATTTCTATAGCTTATTTTATATTTTAAAAAATTTAAAATTTATTTGCAATCAGAGAGGGATAGAGAGAAGACAGAGAGAAAGAGAATGGGCACACCAGGGCCTCCAGCCTCTGCAAATGAACGCCAGATACATGCACCAGTGTGCATCTGGCTTTATGTGGGGAATTGAACCTGGGTGCTTAGGCTTTGCAGACAAGCACGTTAACCGCTGAGCAATCTCTCCAGCCCTTCTTCCAGGCTAACCTGGAACTCACTCTGAAGTCCCAGGCTGGCCTCAGACTTACAGAGATCCTCCTTCTTCTGTCCCTGGAGTGCTGGTATTATAGGCATGTGCCACTATGCTTGGTGTCTATCACGTCTTTTCATGAAATTAAACAATATTATTGGTGAAGGCAGACAAGTTTTCAGTCTCAGTGATATTTCCAACAGGCCTACCAAACAACTCACTGGTCTGACAAGTTTTAAGAGTTACCTTCACTGTGGGACCCTCATTCTTTTCTTAGAATTCCACAGTATAATTTACAAATCTGTGTCTGTGTCTTCTTGAAGAAGTGGGGCTCAGACCTGCTACCAGGTCTTGTTTTCTCAGTAGAATTTCCAACGTAACTCCAGTGCCTGCATCCAGATCAGGTGAATGTATTTGTTCACAAGTGGCAAAGCTTTTTTGTTTTTATTTTTTAAATATGTATATTTATTTATTTGAGAGAGGGTGAGAGAGACAGAGCATCAGATAGAGAGAAAGGGCACACCAGGACCTCCAGCTACTGCAAATTACTACCAGATACATGTGCCCCTTGTTCATCTGGCTTATGTGGGTACTAGGGAATCGAACCTGGAATTCACTATGTAGCCTCAGGGTGGCCTCAAACTCATGGTGATACTCCTACCTCTGTCTCCAGAGTGCTGCCCATTCTAGTTTTTTAAATAGTAAAAAAGAAAAAAAGCTGGATATGATGGTGGCTTATGCCTACAATCCCAGCAATTCTGGAGGCTGAGGTAGGATTGTTGTGAGTTTGAAGCTAGCCTGGGCAATAGGATGAGTTTTAGGTGAGCCTTAACTACTGTGAGACTCTACCTTAAAAAAAAAAGGGCTGGAGAGATGGCTTAGTGGTTAAGGTGTATGCCTGCAAAGTCTAAGAACCCTGGTTCAATTCTCCAGGTCCCATGTAAGTCAGGTGCATGTGGTGGTGCATGCATCTGGAGTTCATTTGCAGTGGCTAGAGGCCCTGGGGCATCCATTTTCACACTTTGTCTCTCTCCCTCTCTGTCTCTAATATATAAGTAAGTAAATTAAATAATTAAGTAAAAAAAAATAACCTTAAAAAAGTAAACTAGCCAGGCATGATGGCACATTGCCTTTAATCTTAGCTCTCAAAAGGCAGGGAATTGCTATGAGTTTGAGGCCACCCTGAGACTACATAATGAATTCCAGGTCAGCCTGGGTTAGAATGAGACTACTTTGAAAAACCAAAAAAAAAAAAAAAAAAAAAAAAAAAAAAAAAAAAAGTAAACATTTATCTAATTTATACCTCATTTCTATTCTTATCATGCCTATTAAGAAATAAACTAGGTCACCATTTTGTACGAGTGGCTGACCCCAGCATGCTGGCTGATTCTGCAGAATAAACGCTCTATGCTTTTACACACTACTTGACTCTGGGGTCTTTCTTCAGCGATTTTCGGACCCTTACATTTGGGGGCTCGTCTGCAATCGCTGGGAACCCCCAGACTCAAAGTGGAGCATTTTCTAGGGGAACTATTGGTTCTCCACTGATGGGTGAGTTGAGGTGCTCCTCTGTGTTGTGTGTCTGTTTTTCTCTGTTCCTTGTTTCTCTGGTAAACCTGGTGTCTGGACACAATCTGGAGGCCCATGGAGGAAAGGCTGAGGAGCCACATACTACCTCGGGGCCAGAGGGTTCCGAGGACGTTCCGGACCTCCATCTGGTGGCTCCTGTCTGACTCTGGTTTTGGTAAATACTGAAGGGCCGTGCCCGTCTGGCGGAGCCTGTTTATGGGATAGGCCGCCGTCTGCATTATTTTGGTTTCTTTTTTCACTCCCCGGGGAATTTGTTTCTGTGTCTGTGTGCTTATGTCTTGTTCTGTTTTTTACTTTCTTGTCAGACACCATGGGACAGGCGGCAAGCTCCACCCCACTGGACCTAGTCCAGTCACACTTCAAGGATTTCAGACGCCTGGCAGACAATCTGGGCTTAACAGAACCGCCGTGAAAATTAACCATCTTTTGCAGGAATGACTGACTGACTTTCAATGTGAGATGGCCAGCGAGAGACACCTTCCACCTTCCCACTTCCCACCATTTACAAAGTTAAAGGCATTGTGTATGGGCGTCCTGGGCATCCTGACCAGGTCCCATACATTACTGTTTGGCAATATCTAGCGAAGAGCCCCTTCTTGGGCATTTCCAAGTGTGTTAGAGATACTGATAAGGATTATCCGCCCCCCCCCCAAAAGAAATAAACTAAGTTGGCTGGGAAAATTGTTCAGTGGTTAAAGATACTTGTTTGTAAAACCTGCCTACTTAGATTCAATTCCCAAGCCACCCTACATATAATCCAGGTGCAAAAAGTGGTACAAGTGTCAGACACTTATTTGCAGTGGCAAGAGGCTCTGGTGCATCCACATCCACCCACTCACCCACCTATCCATGCAAGTAAGTAAAATAAAATAAAAATAAATAATTGCAGTTTGATACGAATTCTGTTTCAGGTTCAAAGAACAAAATCCACATTTTAAAGTGCACATATGCATGTGCAACACATGCACACAGCACCACTTTTATGTTTACTGAAATCATGATTAGTTAGAACATGAAAACTTGATGCTAGTTTAAGTCTCAAAATCATAAAATAATAGGTTTGCATTTCAATTACTGGTGACATACTTCTCCAAGATTGACAGTCCTATTCTACTAATTTTCATCTCTCTCTCTCTCTTTCTCGAGGTAAGGTCTCACTATAACTCAGGCTGACCTGGAATTCACTATGTCATCACAGGGTGGCCTCGAACTCATGGTGATCCTCCTACCTCTGCCTCCCGAGTGCTGGGACTAAAGGAATGCACCACCATGCCTGGCCCATTTTCATCTCTTAGTTCTTGCAAAAATTATGTACCTGGCTTGAAAAGCATCTATATTACTTTAAAAATATTTAATGCTAAAACAAAATATGTAAAGAAAATAAAAGTACATTAAACTAGTAGAAATCATAACAATGTCATTTAAAGACCTATATCACCTGATGACACTATTTTTGAAAGAAAATTACAAAACATAAATGAGAATGAAAGAAAAAGCGGAATTACTTTCTTTGATTTGCACTGGAATCAAACTAGACTGGTAAGGAACTCTACTATTAACTCATGAAAATACTGCCAGAGAAAAATCAACTGTACCGAGGAAGATGTCAACCTGACAAAGTCATCTCTAGATTGAGGTCAAATGGAGATTTCTTTGTAGCCTTTGGAAATGGTTGACACCACTGGGGGACAGTAATGAGCCAGTGGACCTCAGTGGACAGAAATGTAACAAATAATCTCTGCTGCTTAAACAAAATTCTCCAATTCCATATGCACTTAGTAAGAAAGCCATTAAATACATGATGCAAAACTAACAGAAGGGAAGGGAGAATGATAGTTTTTGCAGTTAAAGATGTCAACACCCACTTTCTACAATGGTAAACAAGTAGACTGAAAATAAAGGAAGGGGATTTGAACAGCACTATTAAGTAGCCAGACCTAATGGACTCATATAAAATACTCTACCCAATAATAGCAGAATATACCACCTTCTCAGTTGTACTCTGAACATCCTCTAGGACGGATGAGATGCTAGGTTATTAAAGAAGCTTTAAGTTAACATGACTGAAACAATACAAAGCATATTCTCCAACCAACAAATGAATTTAGAATGAATGTGAAATAAAACTGAAAGTTTCTAACAGAAGGAAATTTTGGAACATCACAAATATGTGGGACTTAAATGATACAATTCCTAAATAACCAAGAGGTCAAAGAAATCATAGAGAACAGCTAGATGTGAGTACTTCAAAATCTATGCCATATAGTTAGGTGATACAGGACTCGGAGGAAAAACTTTGGCTGTAAACATTAAAAAGTCAAGGGTGGTAATGTGCACTGTAACACTGAAGGAGGAGGGTCAGTGGAGCGCATGAGGTCCAGGCCAGCCTGGGGTACATAGAAATGCTCTATTTCAAACACACACACACACACACACACAGAGAGAGAGAGAGAGAGAGAGAGAGAGAGAGAGAGAGAGAGAGAGAGGGGACGGGTGGTAATGTGCACTGTAACACCGAAGGAGGAGGGTCAGTGGAGTGCATGAGGTCCAGGCCAGCCTGGGGTACATAGAAATGCTCTATTTCAAACAGAGAGAGAGAGAGAGAGAGAGAGAGAGAGAGAGAGAGAGAGAGAGAGATGGGTGCACCAGGGCCTCCAGTCACTGCAGATGAACTCCAGATGCTTGCACCACCTTGTGCATCTGCCTTACGTGGGTACTGGGGAATTGAGCCTTGAACTGGGGTCCTTAGGCTTCATAGGCAAGTGCTTAACTGCTAAGCCATCTCTCCAGCCCCCTTAAAGTCTTCTTATATACTCAAGAGAAAACACTTCATCATTCATTGTATAAGACTAGAATTACAAGAACACCACCACCAGATGTGGTGATCTGAATATAAAATGTCCCTCATGTCCTCATGGGTTTGGGATTAAGCCTTACACTTAATCCCCAGCTGGTAGAGCCTTGCTAGAGGAGGTGTCCTTGTGAGCAGGCCTCAGGATTTGATGTTTCCTTACTGTTTTCTATCTTGCATTGGTCCAATCTTTCCTTGCTACGTCCTCACTCCCCTTTCGAATAGTAGGAATGTTTACTCTGTGCCATTATTTGTTGGAACTTGTGTGTTGATTTTACAGGGCTCACAGTTAAGATACTGCCTTGGATCTCAGATGAAACTTTGGACTCCTGGAGAGTATTGGGACTGGGAAAAGACTATGGGGACTTTTAAAATTAGAATAAATTTTACACTAGGAGTGGCCATGAGTCTGTGGGGCCCGATGTAGAATGTGGTGGTTTGGATGTGGACTGTCCCCCATGGCCTCATGTTTATACTTGATCACTAGCTGGTGGAGCCTTTGTAAGGTGCAGCCTTGCTGGGTGTGTGTCAGAAGGGGCAGGCCTTGGGATTTTATAGTTCAGCCCCCCTTGCCAGAGGGAGCTCAGTACTTACTGCTCTTCCTCCCTACTGAAGTGACAAGATGTGATGCCCCAACTGTCTGTACATGCTATGCCTTGAGTGCCATGGTGAAACTTCCCCTAGAAACTATAAGCTGGAATAAACCCTTTTCTTCCATAAGCTGCTTTTGGTTGGTGTTTTGTCTCAGCAAGGAAAAGCTAACTGCTGTGAGAAATCAGTAGTTAATGTTGGTTGTGGTGGCACACGCTAGTAGAAAATTGCTGAAGAGGTAGAGGCAGGATGATCAGGCTTAGCAGTTAAGTGTTATTAAATCTATATTTAAATTATTGGATATTAGAGATAATTTCTGGCGTATGTGGCACAGTTATATCCTGTTATATGGAATTATGTCATGTTATTGTCTTTATTTGGACATTAAGCATGACATAAGGAGATGGGTGGTCTGGTATCAAATTGACAAGGAGTAGAATTTTGAGAGTTAAGTTCTGTTAACAATCTGACCAGACTAGGAATGGAGTGAGAGACACATCTCTTAGGTACATCTGTTGGGTGTTTCCAGGCAAGATTAACTGAGGGAGGAAGTCCTTCTGCCTGAGTGGGAAACCCTTCTGCTGGGGGAATGCACAGAAGGATGTTTCAGGAGACACCAGAGCTTTTCTTCTTTTGCCCAGCTGTCAGTGCTACTCACTGGTACCTGCTTCTGCTGTTCATTTAGCCTCATTGACTGAGTGGCTACTAGGTCCTGTGATATTGCAGCCTGCATCCAGCCTCATGGACTGCATGGCTATCTGATTCTTCCAGTCTGGTACACAGGCAGCTCCTGGGCTCTATCCAGCCTGTGACTGAGCAGTTGCCAGGTTATTTGGACTTTCAGGCTACTGTTGGACTTCTCAGCCTGTATTCTTAATTTTTTTAAAAAAATTATTTATTTATTTATATGTGAGTGTGTGTGTGTGTGTGTGAGAGAGAGAGGGGGTAGATAGAAAAAAAGAGAGAATGGGTGCACCAGGGCCTCCAGCCACTGCAAACAAACTCCAGATGCATGCACCATCTTGTGCATCTGGCTTATGTGGGTCCTGGGGAATTGAACAAAACATCAGCAAACTATACCCAACATATAAAAGGGTTACATACTATGACCAAGTGGGATTTATCCAGCAATGCAAGGTTGGTTAAACATGAAAAAGCAGTATAATTGATAGCTGGAGTTGGCCATGAATGCTATAATTACACCATTTGGGAGGATTATGAATTTGAGGTCATCCTTGGCTACCTACTTATATCCCAACTCCAAAAATCAGAAGAAAAAAAATCAGTATATTTATGTTGATGAATTAAAGAACATAAACCCCACAAGATCATTGCAAAAGACATAGAAAAAGCATTTGATAAAATCCAAAACACCTTTGTGATAAAAACATTAATTAAGCTAGGAATAGAAAATGACTTGATAAAGGGTAACTAATCTACAGCTGAGTTCGTAATCAATGCTGCTAGACTAAAAGCTCCTCTGTCACCAAGGTCACAGCAAACATGAATGCTTGTTCACGTCACTTCTATTCAACAATGTACTAACTGTTCTAGGCAGGGACAAACAAGAAAATAAAACCACATTCAAATAGTAAAGGATGAATAAGAATGATCCTATACAGAAAACAGCACAATCACATGCACAGAAACCCCTAAGGAAGCCACTAAAGATAAGATTCAAGTTTAGCAAAGTTTTAAGATAGAAGATTAATGATGCTGGGTGTGGTGACACACATCTTTAATCTCAGCCCTTGGGAGGCAAAGGTAGGAGGATCACAGTGAGTTCAAGGCCACCCTGAGACTACATAGTGAATTCCAGGTCAGCCTGGACCAGAGTGAGACCCTACCTTGAAAAACAAAAAACAAAAACAAAAAAAAGATTAATGTATAAAAATCAATGATATTCCTATAATAATGAAGTATTGATACATAATACATTGTGGATAAACCTTGAACACCTTAAGAGAAGCCGGACACAACATACTGTATTATTGTATATGAAATGCTCAGGATAGGAAATGCATAGAAACACAGTAGATTGAGTAGTTACTGTTAATGTGGTGGTGAAAATGTTCTGTAGTTATGACAGCCGTGCTGGTTGTAGGGCCTTGTAAGGGTGCTGTCAATAGGAATATGTTCTTGCTTCAGTGATGCTGAGATAGAAGGTTGAGAATTTATTGTTCCAAAGTTTATAGACATTGATCATCCTTCAAGCATGCAATATGACAAAAATATTTAACATTTTCCCCATCAGTAAAGCAAACTATTTTATTTACATATATAAATTGCTCTTATCCAACTCTTTTGGGTTTAATTTGCTTTTTAAAATGAATACTGTACAAACTAAGTAAAAAGTATCTTGGAGAGACAGAATTAATTACTAATCACTGTATATTTTGGAAGCCTTACACTTTTCCCTTCACCCCACAGATATTTATTGAGCACTTACTACACGCAGAGCACTCTATTAGATAGGGTGGTGATGGTGGGGACCACACACTTGAAGTCCTTGCTGCTAGGAGGAGGAGCAGGATGAGTGGTGAAGGTGGATCAACTACAAAGGAAGGAGAAGTTCCCAGAGTGAAAGCATTCTTGAAGAGAGTACATGGAGTAATGCAGCTGAGTCCCTGAGGGAGGGCAACAACACAGGATGTCTTCACTCTCGTATCCTATCTGTCCTCATTAGGAGCTCACAGGGTCACTGTTCTCTCCTGGGAGCCATGAGTATGTTCTGTGTGTCACACCTAAATTAGCCTTTGAAACACAGGTCGGTGAATAATACTCAGTAGCGCAGTATTTTTATTTTATTTATTTATTTTAATACAAAGCTTTGGCATTAGCACTTTTATGAAAAAATAAAATGTACTAAAAATAAACGCTTGTGTGGCATGATTGGTAATGATGCACAAAAATAGTTTCTTTTTCCTCCCAGGCTATCAGTCAGAAAGCAGTGTTTTCTTCTTCAGAACCATTCTATCCTGTAGAGGAAAAGGAAAAAAGAGGTCATTAATGGATTAAAGGGTAGTTGTCAATGTTTTAAAATAATAGATAAATAATCCTAACTAAAGAGTGACACAGGACTGTCCCCAACTGTTTCCCAATTCCTTTTCACAAAGCCAGTAAGACACTAGTGTTTGCCTGAACCCCCAGCTTCAGATCTGTAGTCAAGGGGCTCAACATCCAGGAATGCAGCAGGAAGTACTGGCTAATAGTATCTTGTTGAACAAACAGGGACAGCTCTCATACAACTTACAAGGTCTCCTGGCTTAAAGGTATGTGCCAAATGCTCAGTGTGCTGGAATCTGTAGTTGCTTTCATTAAGCTATACCCTCTTTTACCACTTGACTTGGAAGTAAGAGTGGAAGTTCACAGATGTCCAGGGATGTACGGCTCTGTTCCAGGAGTACCTAGACTTTGGGTGCAGTGAGTGTGTGTCAGGGCCTCTACAGCAAGTGCTAAGAAGTGCCTGACGTCTTCTGAAGTGTCCTGATGCTGCCTGCTTTGAAAGCCTCTATGGGCCACCCTTGCTTTCTGGCCCTTTGTACTCCAGCTTACTCTCTCAAGATGGCTCATTTCACACCGTTCCCAAATCATGTCTTTGGTGCTGATGTCTCTACTCTTTTCCGAGTACCAGATTTATTTTTCAATTACTCCATCTTTGGTTGACATACAACCTCTCTAGCATCTATCTCTTCATTTCCTCTCCTCCCCACAACTCCGACTTCTTCCTTCAACTCCATATTTTTACTTGTAACTGTTTTGGCCTCCATTCTCCACCACTTCAAAGGAACTTCTCAGCCACTATGAATTATCTTTTTTACTGTTTCTAAGAATAAAGTTATCAAACCACACAACTCCCTGAAACCGCTCTGCTTTTTCCCCACTTTGTACCCTGATTTCTCCCTGTGAGGTTTCTAAGCCATTCTCTGCACGAAACCCTTTTTTCAGCTCCCTCATGCCCTGTATCCCTCCCTCTCCTCCTTTGCTTTCTTCTCCTCCAGGTGAAGGCTAGGCCTCTGTTGGTCCACCTTGTGAGTCTGGAGCTTCCTGAGCTCCAGGGAAATGAGATAAAAATGAAAAGGAAGGTATCTGACTTCTTCTGAAAAAGCTCTAGTATGAATGATGTTTGCAACTTTACATAAAATCCTGTTTTGTTATTTATTATAGTTCAGACTGAAGACACCACTTGACTGCATACTATTTTCTCAGATAAGAAGAGTATTATGATAGAAGAACTTTTAAAGGGTAAATAGGCTTCTTTATATCTATTTTATTCTTCTGTCCTTTAAAGAAATGACGAACTAATGCAGCCCCAACTTTCCTTGCTTCTGAAGGTAAGAAAATGACCATAGCCAAGACAATAGAGAAGTCTTCACCAAAGGTAACTTCTGCCTTTAATAGTCTTTCCCCAGTCATTGTTTTGGAAACTAAATTTTCTTATTCAGAAATATTATTGGAGCCCTCAACAGCCCTCTTGAGTGGTCAGTCAGGATGTGCACAGAAATAAGCTGATGCAGAAGCACATTGGTCTGAACTGCATGGCCCTGCCTCCTATAGTGTCTTGCAGGAATCAATCCCTCTGAGCCTCAGTGTCTAATACTCAGAGTGGCTAGAAAGATAAATTATACTAAGAGAAGGGAGAACACCCAGTGTCCAACAATACATTTCAGAGGTAACTTTAAATCTTTGCTGGAATCACAAGGAAGATTCTCAGTAAAATAAAAAAATAAAAATAAAGATGGGTGCTAGTCTAAGCAAGAGTATTGGGCTGAAAGCTAAAAATTAAAAAAAATTAGAACAGTGTTTTTCAAACTGTAGGATACAATGTATTAACATAAATATTTTTTCAACCTATGAACAGCATGAACAAAACCAGTAAAGTTTAGGATAGATGATATTAGAGAATATTGCATGCAGTAAGGGAGACATTTGTAAAATGTCTGTTTTAGTTATATAAGTAGGAGTACTGGGTCATGAAGCAGAATAAATATCTTACTATAGAAGATGGTAAAAGTCTGAAAAAGACTGCTTTTGAAATGTAAGATTCTGGCTTTCTAGGAAGACAGTTCTTAGGCAGGCTGTCTCCCACAGGTCTAGCCTGTTGTTTCTGTGTGAGCATATAGGTGCTGGCAAGTGCTCTAGCTTTCAAAATTTCCATGTCATAGACGGTCAACTCTACCTTGTAGAAAGTTCATGTCCTGTATTAAGTCTACTTCACTGTTATGTGTTAGAGCTCTAGAATTATACAGCAAGTACCCCCCTTTTCTGTACTGGCTATACGACAAAACGACAATACGAGGCTAGTGTGAGCATGACACAGGGCAACTCCCAGTGCAGGAGTGAGAACCGGGTAAGCGCCTACGTCAACAGTAGCTTCTCTCTTTAAGAGCCCTTGGAAAACCTGAAAAGACCTCTCACATAACCTCTCTTCCCTCCTTTTTTTTGGTATGTATGTCTGCATGCAAATAGGCACGCACGCGTGCGTGCGTGTGTGTGTTTGGAGGCCAGAGGTTGACATGGGGTGTCTTTCTTGATCGCTGTCTATCTTACTGAAGTAAGATCTCTTACTTGAGGCCAGAGCTCATCAGTTCAGCTAGTTGAGCTTGCCAGTTTACCTTGGGGATTCCCTGGCTCTGCTCCTACATGCTGGGAATTACAGGTGGTGGCCCACTCAGCATTTATGTGGGTATGGGGATAAACATTCCAGTCCTTACTTGAACAGCAAGTGCTTTACCAACTAAGTGATTTCTCTTTTCTTTCTAGTCTATAGAAAGCATTCCTAAGACATCAGATGATTCCATTTTCAGAACCTTTCATATTTATACCCTGTTCTTCTCAAAAAGAGCCCTCACCAGCTGACTATGGTGGCACAAGCCAAAAAGCAAAAAGAGTCCTGAACATAGGAATTCAGAATCTTCAGTACAGAGTAAAATGACAGTTGCTTTCACCTGGTTGATAAATGCCTACAACTGTACCTGGACAGCTCACCAGAACTACTGGTGGGGACAGCAGGGCCCATCTACCTGCTAAAAACATGTAGAAGTAAGGGTTTTAAGTCTTAGCTTCCTCTACATGAACATTTGTTCCACTTTTTTCATTACATTAACCACATCATATTTATTTCATCCTGCTCAGACTCATTTGAAAATCCCAAGTATCTGGGCTATATTCCTCTGTTGCAATCTCAGGATTTATTTATTTATGTTGTGTGTGTGTGTGTGTGTGTGTGTGAGAGAGAGAGAGAGAGAGAGAGGGGGGGGGGAGAGAGACAGACACACTATGGAGACCAGAGGTGGATTTCAGGCACTTCCCTCAATTGCCCTCTAAGTTACTATTTGAGAAAGGGTGTCTTGCTAAAGGCAGAGCTCACCAGTTCAGCTAGACTAGCTAGTCAGTGAGCCCCAGGGATTCCCTGTCTCCACCTGCCCAGTGCTGTGATTACAGGTGCAGACCACCACGCCTAGCATTCTGTGGGTATCAGGGATCTGAACTCAGGTCCTCATGGTTGTATGGCCAGCACTTTACCCACCAAGCCATCTTCTCAGCCCCAGACATGATTTTTAAGAATCTAAAAAGTAGAAAAAGGACCTAGAAGATACCTAGTCTAACTTCCTACTCAGCTTCAAAATTTCTCCCATAGAATCCACATACCTACTTGTTACTCAAATAAAAACTATCATGAAAATATTTATCTTTCTCACACTGAGGGAAAGAAAGAATGATAAAAATATAAGCTGGCCGATGTTTGGGTTTCATAAGGTTTATCTGAGCAAAGAGAACAAAATATCTCCCATGGGAAATGGAGTTCAGTAGCCTTGCCTTCCTAGGCTACAAGACTCGAGAGGGTGGGAAACAGCGCACGGCACATTTACCTCACACTTACTTGCTTCTTTCATCATCATCTGGTTATTATATTTGTAATGTCTCAAAATTCACATTTGTCTGCAGTGTCAAAAATGTGTGTTTTTTTTGGGGGGGGGCACAATTAGTCACAATAGAGTATTTAAACAAATACCATTTCTTCCAACAGAAGGCAGTGAGTCCAAATACGTGGGCTTCTGGTTTAGCCAATTGTGTCAAGCCCTGGAAATGGTTCTGTGAGTAAGGGCAGGATGGAATGTTTCACTGTTGGGGCTGCTCCTGGTACAGGGGAGGTCTGAATCTGCCTGGGTTCCACATGGCTGCCATTACAGCTGCCCATCCTGTTTCATCTTGTTGGCAGCATTTCATGGGTGAATATATATATATACAGGGGTCTGCTGAAATTGCAGCATGCAAGGCTAGTGACTGGAAATACTGACAAGAGAGTAAACTACTTTAGTAGATGTGTGTATATGTGTGTGTGTATATATATATACACACACACACTGATTGGGGGGTTTACTAAAATTCCAGCATACGTGGATAGTGACTGGCAGTACTGATGAAAGTAAACTACCTCAGTAGGTAGATGTGAAGTGAAGCTACTAGTTTTCAGATTGTCACTAAAATGTCAAAGATCTTCTATGCATTCAGATAAGATTATTTTACAAATGGGTGAGGTTAAACCAATGGGATTAAAATGAAAAAGGATGTCATTTTGGCTTTAAGTTTGTTGATAGATAAAGGCACCCCCTTTTTTTTTAATCAGCCTTTTTTGAGACATTGGGTATGAGTGACTATTACTTTTTCTATTATCTCTCAAAATGAAAGTGGACTTTAAACAATTAAGTTAATTCACCTGGGTTACTGGCTTTAACCAGTATTCATTTAACCCTAGCATTCATTCATATTCAGGAGGTTGAGGTAGGAGGACTGCCAGGAGTTTGAGGCCAATCTGGGCTACAGAGTGAGACCCTACCTCAAACAAAAACAAAAAATAAGTCATGCTTAATGTTAAAATAACAAAAATGAAAATCATATAAAAGCCCAAATTAAAGGGGAAAACATCACCCCCCCAAATCTAAAGTAAGATAAATTCCCACTAATATTTTCATGCATCCATATGTGTGTACACATGAATGTGCACATACACACACACACACACACAACACAATCATTCCATTTCTCTCTAAATGTGATCATGGATACTGCCTTTCAGAATGGTTTTGAAGGCAATGAAGTCACAGCCAAATGAACAATTGCAATCCACCCTCTGCAAAGGCTAATGAGAGAAGGGTTGGACTAAAGATCCATGATTTAAATTCTGAGTCATGCAGGCATTTATGCATGGAGCAGAAATGATATGCTCAAGGTACTTGGATTTCTAACAGTAGCATGCCTACTAAGCACTCTCTACAATATTTGATGTATAAACTAAGCATCTGGGAGATTCTGAGTGACAGTCAGATGACCATTAAATTGCTTACCAATTTCCTCTCAGTGCCCAGAGTGTCACTTTCACTTGTAATAGCTATTACTGTTAGTGAAAGCAAAAGAGATAGTTACAGGGCAAATAATTCTGGTATTCTGAACTGAGACACTCCCAGACCTCCTATGGTTCTGCGTCTAATTTCATGTAAGACATTTGCCAAGGGCTATAAAGGCAGATGGCCATCTCCATAGAACTTTGGTGGCGTCCCAGCAGAATGAGTCTGGCTAACATTTATTGAGCACTTATTATATGGCAGGCACCATGCTAAGCACATCTCACACTGTTTCGTCACAACCCTGTGATATGGTCTTACTAATACATGTTCATTTTGATGATTAAAATAAGTTTCAGGTTAATTTTTCTGCCTAGGTCTCACAAATGAACAATGTAGGAGCTGATTAAGTGAAATGTAGGTGTGTCTAAACGTTAGAGCAAGACACTGAGTTCTGCCAAAGGGCCTGCAGGGCATTAGGCAGTGTCAGGTGAAGCAGCTGGTGGGGTACCTGGTGGGTGAGGCACAGACTCTTCATCAGAAGACAAAGGAATGTCAATCTATCCTGACCTCCTCCAAGTATGTAAGAGGTCAGGGATGCCAAAAGGCATTTTCTGCAAATATCTGTCAACAGTTCAGGTTAAAGGTCACAAAATCATGTCACAGGAAGTGGAGGTTTTCTACAGATGGACAATATTTTCATAAACTGCATGGTAGTGTTTGGTTATTATTAATCATTTAAAGTGACAGGGCATAACTGAATATGGGAAGAATACATGAAGTGTACTAGTTTAGGCTCAAATTTGAACACTGCCTGAGGGTTGCTTCCTTCTCTAATTTTCTTGAATACTGAGGGAAGACAGGGATGTCTAATAGATGAAAATTTAAAACAAATCAAAATGAATAACCTTTTTTTTTTTTTTTTTTTTTTTTACCAAGGTAGAGCCCAAGCTGACCTAGAATTCACTATTGTTGTCTCTGGCTAGCCTTGAATTCATGGTGACCCTCCTACCTTGGCTTCTCAAGTGCTGGGATTAAAGGCGTGTGCCACCATGCCCAGCAGGATAACCTCTTATATATCTTATTACCACAGAAAGCTACTTTTGGAAAGTAACTGCACCAAAATGGACCATTACAGTCATTTAACCCAATTTTTCATCCTCTGAAAAAAAAAAAATCTTACCTACAGCAACCCTGACAAGTAACATACAGCTTCTGCCTGCATTCCCAGCTCTTTGCACTCCCTATGGCAACTGATCTCATCATTTAGAAGCCTGGCTCACGTTCTTCCCTTTATGGAGGTAAAACTTGCCTCTCAGAAGCCTACCCTGGCCCTCATTCTGCCCTTGGAGACATCACTTTTGCTGACTTCCCTACCTCCAGGAAGTCTTCTTTCTACTTTGAAACTAGTTGTTTTGTTCCTGCAAACTAAATATCCATGACCCCATCTGACCATATGCAAGAGTGTCAATGTTTTCCCAAAAGTTGACTAAGATACCAGATAACGTCCGATGAAACCACATAAAGTGGGGCTATTCCTGTTGACGATACCGGCATTCTTCACATTTTAAGACTGTACTGGTGTGTTTGGCATTTGTATTACATTGTAGATCTAGTGTTGTTTGTGGCTAGATGTTTTTTCTCATGTAAGCTATTCTTATTGGATAAGGTAAATTCCCATTCTATGTAACTGAAACTTACATGTTCATGAAATAAATTATTTTGTTAACTGTGATCTTACTGGAATCAGAGGAAACAGGTGGAAAGCAAATCCTTGCTACCTTCATGAAAGTTACAAGATTTTTTGGGATCATCTGGCACATGCAATCCAAAAAACAATTTGCTACTTACTCATTAGCATTCAAGCTAGCTGTGGCTCTGATGATCATGTAGCAGAGTGTGAGAGCACTGAGGAGGCCAAAACTGGCAATAATAAACCACTCTTCTGTTGACAAAGGAAAGGGAGGAAATCACTCTGGGGAGAAGGGTTAGGTCAAATCCATGTCAACACTTCCCTCAAAGGCAACGAAGCAGTCGTCAGCGGAGGTGTAAGCCAAGACTGGCTCAAGGAAGTGAAGCAGGAGGAGGTTTGCCAGAGAGCTACTAACTAGAGAAGGTTAGTGGAAGTACTGGTAAAAGCTGCAAGGAGAAAGGAAAGCATGGCTCAACCACTTCCAGTTTAGATCCTGGGGTGTGTGAGGAGTGTGGCCACTGGACAGTGTGCAGGAAAAACAGGTAAATCGCACAAGGACATCGATTATTTTCATTAAGTTAAACGACAAGTTGAGAAAACATACTTATAACCATTTTTCAAATTTCTTTTTGCCATTTCTGCATGGTTCTTATACTCAGTCTTAGATAAAGACTCAGGAACGTGGAGTTGTGAATGGCTCTGAAGTATTGTGGGTACTCCAAGCACTCTGCGAGTAGCTCCTCTATGGCATCCATGACATGTGGGTTTATTTAGAATATTAACATTAAAAGGATAGGTTTATAGGTTCACGCCCTTCTGCTGGGGAGTAACACCGGTTATTCCGTCTCTGTAGAGAACTAGGAGGGGAATCAATCTCTTTCTTTCTTTCTCTCTCTCAGATTAAATCCAAGGCTCTGTGCATGGTAGGCAAACAGTGTCTTACTGAGTTTCATGTTCAGACCTTTAAAGCATTTTATCTGTGTGTTTTGTTCCAACCGGAAATCAGTTACTATTTTCCTTACGTAAAGAGCCTTGTATTGTTATGCTAACATTCAAAAAACAGTATTTGCAGGGAACCCCAAAATGACTTGAGAACCAATCTAACTTGTTCAAGATTTTTATAGTTTTTATATTTTTAAAATATATTTAAAAGATATATGTATTTGTGGGTATGGGTGCACACATGCTATGGGTGTGTGTGTGTGTGTGTGTGTGTGTGTAGGTCAGAGGACAACTTTTGGGCTGGTCCTTGCCTGTCAACCTCATTTGAGGCAGGGTTTCTCACTCTGGATTCTCAACCTGCTATTTTTTGCTGGGCTTGCCTTGAGCTTCTAGGAAATTCTGTCTGCCTCCTATGTTGCCATTAGCATCAGCATGCTGGGATTACAGAAATCCACCATGGCTTCCGTCTTTTTAATAGGGTCTGGGGATGGGACTCAGGTGTTCCAGCTTGAATGGTAAGCACTTTACTCACATAGCCATCTCCCGAGCCCAAGATTTTTTTAAAAAATATTTTATTTTTTTTATTTATTAATTTGAGAGAGAGAGATACAGAAATAGGCAGGTAGAGAGAGAGAGAGAATGGGCGCACCAGGGCCTCTAGCCACTGCAAACGAACTCCAGATGCATGCACCCCCTTATGCATCTGGCTTATGTGGGTCCTGGAGAATCAAGCCTCGAACCGGGATCCTTAGGCTTCACAGCCAAGTGTTTAACCACTAAGCCATCTCTCCAGCCCCCTTTTTTTTTTTGGAGAGAGAGACAGAGAGGGAGACAGACAGAGATGGGCGGACCAGCAGTGTCTCAGCTGCTGTGAACGAAATCCAGATGTGTGTGCCCCCTTGTGGTCAAGTGTGGCATTGCACCCTTGCGTCACTTTGCATCTGGCTAAACGTGGGACCTGGAGATTGGAACCGCTGGAGATTGGAACCAGCGTTCTTAGGCTTAGGAAGCAGGCGCCTTAACCCCTAAGCCATCTCTCCAGCCCCCAAGATTTTTAGTTATAAAAATTTCCCAAGAGTGGGCTGGAGAGATGGCTGTGTGGTTAAAGCATTTGGCTACAAAGCCAAAGGACCCAGGTTTGATTCCCCAGAACCCATGTAAGCTAGATGTACAAGGTGGCACATGTATCTGGAGTTCGTTTGCAGTGCCTGAAGGCCCTGGTGTGCCCATTCTCTTTTTCCCTTTATCTGCCTCTTTCTCTCTCTCTCTCTCAAATAAATAAATAGTTATAAAATATTTCTGTGATAAAAAATATTCCCAAGAGTACACATTAGATAGGGCTCATTACAAAATAATACTAGCAAAATCCCTTCTATATTAAAAATAAAGACAGATTTTATTTATACCTGGAATGCCAAATGTTTATATGTAAAAGTTGTGTACAGAATGTTTTTTTTTTTTTTTTTTTTTTGCAAGGTAGGGTCTCACTCTAGCTCAGGCTGACCTGGAATTAACTATGTAGTCTCAGGGTGGCCTCGAACTCTCGGCGATCCTCCTACCTCTGCCTCCCGAGTGCTGGGATTAAAGGCGTGCGCCACCACGCCCGGCTCAGAATGTTTTTTTTAAAAGTTCTTCTAGTTAGTGAACAAAATACTGGATTTCATATGATATTTTCATACACATAACAGGGGTATTTCTGTTTTGTTTTGTTTTATTTTATTTTATTTTTTGGTTTTGCAAGGTAGGGTCTCACTCTGGTCCAGGCTGACCTGGAATTAACTATGTAGTCTCAGGGTGGCCTCAAACTCTCGGCGATCCTCCTACCTCTGCCTCCCAAGTGCTGGGATTAAAGGCGTGTACCACTATGCCCGGCGGTATTTCTGTTTTAAAAGCTTATATATTTATTTGTGCATGTGTGTGTGTGCAAGTGTGCCTTTAACTGCTAAGCCATATCCCCCACATGGGTATTACTTATTCTGGGTTTCATGTTGCCTAAAATTGCATGAAAAATTGAAGGCATATGCACTTTCCAGAAAAGGCTATTATAGCTCCATTACTTTTAAGAGGTGGTAACTTTTAAAAAGGCTAAGAAGTGCTCTTCAGGACTCCAGGTGTTGAGCTTGTTCAAGAGCTTATCTTTGCTGGCCTTGTTAATCTGTATTATTACAATGTTTAGCAAACTCTTTCTAAATAACAGTGCAGCCACTGCTTCTGAGATTACACAGGTCACTAGTAGGTTAAGCTTTTTATTTAAATCAAAATGAACATTCAAGAATTCATGTAAAATCAACCATTTTAACCTATATAATATTTTAAGTTAGGAAAAAATTAATCCTGTTACTTAAAAAATAGTTAACAACAGCAAGGAGCTTAACACATTTTGACACAGGGTCTTGCTTGGTAGCTGAGGCTGGTCTTGAACTTTTAATCCTCCTGCCTCCAAACCTCAAGTCCTGGTATTATAGGCATGCCATCATGCCCATCTTCTTAGAATCCCCCCCCTTTTTTTATATTACCAAGATAGAATTGAGAACCTTGCAGCATGTGTCCTTCCACTGAGCTACTCCTCCCTCCCATCTTCTACAGTGTGTGCTCTTCCACTGAATTACTCCATGGCCAGCTTCTCACAAAATTTTGCACATGATAAACAGACTTAGTACCTCAATGTGTCTGTACTTCTAAATTCTGAACACATATTCTATTTGTGTCATGTGTGATTTTTACTTATAAAAATCTGTAACCAATGAGAAGTGAATGCAATCATGATAATAGTTGGTGGGCCTAGGAGTACTTTAACAGTAGTCCTCCTCAGCCAGGCCCTGGGCACGTCTGTCCTCCCACTGCTCACTTAGGACAGTGCCTTGCATACAGTGGCTTCTGGGTAAATGGACTGAAGCTGCTTGTGGGTGTCAGGGCTTTGGAGGGGAACACAGGAAATTTGAGCCTAGTGTAATCACATGAATTTTATTTATTGGCATTAGGTTTAAATGCTGTTAAAGGTGTTTATTTAGTATATGAAGTAATGATTATTTTTAATCATCAAAAACAAAATTTTGAAGACATTTCCACATAAAATACAACAAGATGTGTGCTTAATGTAGTAGTAGGTGCTCAATAAATGTATGATCCATAAAGAACTTACAAAAATTCAATAAATAATCTTCATCTCCTTTATTACTACTAGACCAAAATTTTAAAACCTAGGTCATAAAACCTAAATGTCAAAGTAGAAAAACCATGAAATGTTGCTAAAAAATATCAAACTATATCAATGAATAGTTTACTTTTAACTGAATGGAAGTTTTTAGAGTTCATAAGACTGCTAAAATAAAGCTTGGGTAATAGTTATCTACTAACCAACTCTGGTTGGTTAAAAGCCATACATTTAAATAAAACAGGCCACATGTCTTTATATATAAAGAGCAGACTCTTCCATAAAACTATTTTCCCCATTTTATGGACTCTCAGTGGTAAGCAAAGTCCCATCAGCTGTAGGCCTTGAAGCTCAGGGCAAGCGACAGCATAAATCAGAAAAGGCAGTACCAGAGTGGAGATGAGAGGTGGATGGAAGGTTGTTAGATGGAAACAGCACATACAGAAAGAATGGAACTGGAGAAAAGAGCTTGCTAATTGCAGGGTGAAAAGTCTACATTGTCCACACACACACCAGCAGCCCACTCACACTGTACAGAGACACTGCCCTCAAAACATTCTGTACATTTCTTTTCTGTTCATTACCAGTTTAACACTCAAGGCATTTATAACCAGTCTTGGTGGATCTAGGTTGTTTTAAACTCATGTACAAATAAACAGTTAAGTGTCAGGACACCAGACTTACACGAAGTGGACATCAACTTTGACAGACCATCTCATTTGTTGTGAAGCTGTGCATTTTTACGTTCAAATTCTAGACTAGCTTTTTACTAAGTTGCTTGAAGCCTAGGAGACCCAGGGCATCCGTGCTCAGCTACACAATATAACCAAGCACTGCTGCCAGCAGCCGATATCACATTCCAAACTTTCCCTTTAAAACACCTATTTGCAATGCAAAGATTACAAGATGAGGCTTATAAAAATAGCAAGAAGACAGGCCTCACTGCTCCCCTCATCATCACCTGAGGCCATTGCCACTGACTAACATACAAGCTCCTCACAGTAGTTTCATTATCTTAAATATCTGTTTTCATCAAGTACACATCACCTTCTCCATTGTAAAAGTGCTGGACCAGCTGGTTTCAACTGACAGTTGCCACAAGCCCAACACAGGCAGCTGCCCAGTCCTCAGGCCAAGGTTCTCACTTACTTGTTACTGCAATGTTGATTTCTCCTGTTCTGGGAGTGAGTTCCCCATCCTGAGGAAGAGGTGAAATCCCCGAAGTTCGCAGTGGCTCAAGGCCAAGGGAATTGTCGCCGGCAAGGTCACCTAGAGCTGATCTTCGGTTAACTGCTTGGGTTCTGGTGAGCCTTTCCATATCAAATGCTACATTATCAGTACATGGTAGATTTGGCTGCAAAATATTTATAAGAACAAGAGGTGTATAACGTGCTAAATGTTTTGACATTTATTTCAAGGACTTTGTTGAGTTTTTTTTTCCACATCATTCCATTTCCCATCTATCTTTGTGCTCTCACCTAACAGTTTTTCTTCAAAGGATCAGTTGATCTTCTCCCCAAAAAATGGTACAAAGGAAAATAAAAATCTATATCAGAACTTAGAAAACTGACCACTGCATCTCTGTAAAGAAAGGACCACCTTTGATGGATGCAGTCACAGACAGTGGGCATAATTTTCACTATTATAAAGCTGCCAGGCATTTGGCTTACAGAAGAACCTGTATGATTTTGGTTAATGTCAAATGTTATTGTTGAGGGATAGTAGGTAAGAAAGGACCTTTTCTTCTTTTTCTTTTTTATTAGTTATGTAGATAGTGCGTATACAGCCATGTTGGTACCATCGTTAGCCTCCTCCCTGTCCTCCCCCCTCCAAAGGGACCCTCCCCATTGGGGAACGTGGGTTGTGCATTGTGGGGTAGCCATCATTTATGGGGAAGAGGCAATGTCTCTGTGCATAATGTCCCAACTTGTGGCTCTAAAAAATCTTTCTGCCCCCTCTTCTGTGAATTTCTCTGAGCCATGTTGGGTTTGTTTTAGGTCTTCTGCAGTGATGAAGTCTTGGGAGCCTCTGTGTCTCTGGATATCTGGTTTGATAGGAGTTGAGTGTTCTCTGTGTCTATCTCCTTCACCCTTGTGTTGGTACCAGGTTCACCAAGAAAGCAGCACTCTTGCTCATTTCCCCCATTACTCTATGGTTTCAGCTGGGGCCCTGGTGAGGTGCAATGCTCAGGTTCTGTGACAAAGGACCTTTTTTAAAATCTTGTAACTTCCCAGAAATGCTCCAATTATCCAGAATTGTTTTAAAATATTTTCTACTTAAAAATATTTTTATTTGAGAGAGAGAGAGAAAGAAGTAGAGAGAGAAAGAGGGAGAGAAGCAGAGAGTAGCAGACAGAGAGTTTGGGCATGCCAGGGCCTCCTGCCACTGTAAACCAACTCCAGATGCATATGTTACTTTGTGTATCTGGCTTTATGTGGGTACTGGGGAAATGAATATAGGCCATCAGGCTTTGCAAGCAAGTGCTTTAACTGCTGAGCCATTTCTCCAGACCTCTTCTAACTTTCAAACACAAATCCATACAACTAAGAGCAGATTGAGGCTACAAAGATCTTTAATTGGAAGAAAACGATCTGTGTCAAAACCTTAGCATTCAATCTTGAAGTATACAGCAATTTGGGGTCAAAGTCTACCAACTTAAGAGTGGGGATGGGGGCTGGAGAGATGGCTCAGTAGTTAAGGCACTTGCTTGAAAAGCCTGATGGCCTGGGTTCAATTCCCCAGTACCCACATAAAGCCAGATGCACAAGGTAGCCCAGTGTCTGGGGTTTGTTTGTAGTGGACAGAGGTCCTAGCAGGCCCATTCTCTCTCTCTGCCTGCCTTTTTCTCTCTCTCAAATAAGTAAATAATAAATATTTTAAAACTAAAGAAAAAGATTATGGCACATCATTATAGCTGATGCTTATGATGATCTGTTTAAAGAATCAAGACTGCTGGGCTGGAGAGATGGCTCAGCAGTTAAGGCGCTGCCTGCAAAGCCTAAGGACCTGGGTTTGATTCCCCAGTACCCACATAAAGCCAGATGTTCAAGGTGGTGCATGAATCTGGAGTTCATTTGCAGGGGCTAGAGTCCCTGGCATGCCCATTCTCTCTCTCGCACCCTCTTTCTCTTAAATAAATAAATAACAAATTATGACTGCTAGAGTACATTTAGAAGAATTTTCATTTAAAATGGATAAACTATTAGCAACAACTGAGAGTAAGGTAATATATTCCAAGTGCTTGTTACAGGTCAGGAAACATGGGAAACGCTAAGTCAGTATGTCCCCACTTGGCAGTATTGGGAGACTTTTTTTGAGGTGGGATCTCACTGTTACCCCAGACTGGTCTTGAATTTGTGGGCTCAAGTGATCATCCTGTTTCAGACTCTTAGGTAGCTAGGACCCTGGTTACATACAACTCTGACTGGCTTTCAGGACATATCTAACTATTGTGACAGGGGACTCATGCTACTATGATTGAGCAGTAGCAGATAGATAGGAACTACATCATCGCTGACAGGGTCTCTGGAAACAGGATGTGTCTATCAGATGGGGTGATGCTGCCCAACAAGACTGCTCCTAAACTTTCATTTGATAAAATATTTAAAATAAGACCTCTCAAGATTTGTCTGTGCTGTGCAAAGCAAAAATGAAGAGTTTAAGTTTTGGACCAAACTGAACTTTTTTGTCAAGATTATTCATTTATTCCTTTTTTTGAGACCAGAAAAGTATTTTATTTCTTCTAAGAGCATAACCCTGGGTATATGCTTCTATTATGCAAGGAAAGCAAGAAAGCCTCCAGTGTTCTCAGGAGGGATGCTCTGGCTGGTCAGAGATGATCCTGAAGCTGCACAACTGGCCAACACACCAGCCAGAATGCACAGGGGCTTTGGTCACTGTCTGCCTTCATGGCTTGCCATTTGCCAGCACTCATGAGACCAAAGGCAAACTTAAGAGGGAGGAACATTTAATATTATGCAAATATAAGAAAAAAATACTGTTGGAGTAAAGTCATCTATATTGTATTTCTTTTTTCTCCAACCAGAAACGTACTTTTTTTTTTTTTTTTTTTTTGGTAGGGTCTCACTCTAGCTCAGGCTGACCTGGAATTCACTCTGTAGTCTCAGGGTGGCCTCAAACTCATGGCGATCCTCCTACCTCTGCCTCCTGAGTGCTGGGATTAAAGGTATGTGCCACCAAGCCCGGCTACACGTTCTTGTTTTTGTTTTTTATTCCCAAGGTAGGGTCTCACTCTAGCCCAGGCTGACCTGGAATTCACTATGTAGTCTCAGGTTGGCCTCAGACTTACAGTGATCCTCCTACTTCTGCCTCCCAAGTTCTGTGATTAAAGGCATGCGCCACCACACTGTGCCAGAAGAATAGAGTTTTTTTTTTTTTTGTTTGTTTTTGGAGAGAGACAGACAGAGAGGGAGAGGGAGACAGAGATGGGCGCGCCAGCAGCCTCTCAGCCGCTGCGAACGAACTCCAGATGTGTGTGCCCCCTTGTGGCAAGTCCAGCATTGAGCCCTTGCGTCACTTTGCATCTGGCTAAACATGGGACCTGGAGATTGGAACCGGTGTTCTTATGCTTAGCAGGCAGGTGCCTAGACCGCTAAGCCATCTCTCCAGTCCCAGAAGAATACTTTTAAAAGTAGTTACTTACCTTTGCTTCTAGAATTTCCTGAGGTAGGTTGAACTTTGAAGTAATCTGGAAGAAAGGTACTGCTGGACTAAGGTCATATGGCTAAGAGAGCTAGTGTATTTTATGAGATTGAGTAGCAAATTATATGATGCAACTCTACACTATACTTAAGATAAGCTACAACAACAAAGTAGTGACAAAACAGGAAACATACCACAATCCCCAGGGCCTTCAAAATGTTAAGTTTGCACATTGGACAGGTACAATGTTCACTAAGCCAGGGATCCACACAGGATTTGTGGAAAACATGCCTATAAAATAAGAGACAATTATGTCATACGTTAAACACTGAAAAGCAACAAGTCAAAATGAAAAGTAAAATTTTAAGTTAGTCTTGTTTTTCCTCCTTTATCACATTTTCAAGCCCTAAGAGATAAATACTGGGGGCTCATTAAAATATAACTTGCAGAAAATCTCCATAGCCAACCTCCTATAGTAACATCACTGTGCAGTAAGTGGGATGTGGAGGTTTGACTCTGGGGTGCATTGTTCTAGCCAGTGGTTTTGCTTTTCTATTACTGGTTCTTCAGGAATGGTATAAACCTCATATTTAATCTTTTCTCTTTATTTTATTTTTTAAAATATATTTTTGGTTTATTTATTTCTGGCCCAGGCTGACCTGGAATTAACTATGAGGGTGGCCTTGAACTCTCGGTCCTCCTACCTCTGCCTCCCAGTGACATTTTTTTAAAATATATTTTATTTATTTATTTGAGAGAGAGAAAGGTAGACAGAGAGAGAGAGAGAGCGAGCACATGCCAGGGCCTTCAGCCACCACAAATGAACTCCAGATGCATGCATCTCCTTGTGCATCTGGCTTATGTGGGTCCTGGGGAATCAAACCGGGGTCCTTTAGCTTGGCAGGCAAATGCCTTAACCACTGAGCCATCTTCTTCACCCTTTTTCTCTTTATTTTTTTGGGGGAAGGGTCTTAGGTATCTCAAGCTGGCCTTGAACTCCCTATATAGCCGAAGATGACCTTGAACTTTTTTTTGAAGGCTTCATGAATAAATTTATTCCATTTGAAGTTTTTTTTAAAAGTATTAAACCTTTTCATTTCCTCAATCATGATTTGTATAACTCAGTGTTATGGCATTTGGCAGCAATAGTGTTTGTTCCTTTTTCTAGCTCTTTTTCTTCTTTTTTTTGGTTTTCGAGGTAGGGTCTCACTCTATCCCAGGCTGACCTGGAATTCACTATGCAGTCTCAGGGTGGCCTCGAACTAACGGTGATCCTCCTACCTCTGCCTCCTGAGTGCTGGGATTAAGGGAGTGCGCCGCCACATCAGGCTATTTTTTTTTTCCTGAGGTAGGTCTCACTCTGGCTCAGGCTGACCTGGAATTCACTATGTAGTCTCAGGGTGGCCTTGAACTCACAGTGATCCTCCTACCTCTGCCTCCCAGAGTGCTGGGATTAAAGGCGTGTGCTACCACGCCCGGGGAACTGAACTTGGGTCATTAGGTTTGAATCGTTTTTTTTTTAAATTTTATTTTCATTTATTGAGAGAGAGAAAGAGAGAGAGAAAAGGAGAGAGAGAGAAAAGAGAGAGAGGGGTTAGAGAGATGGCTTAGCAGTTAAGGTGTATGCTTGCAAAGCCAAAGGAGCCCAGTTCAATTCTCCAGGACCCACGTAAGCCAGATGCACAGGGTAGCGCATGCACCTGGAGTTCATTTGCAGCGGCTGGAGGCCCTAGCATGCCCATTCTCTCTTTCTGCCTCTTTCGCTCTCTCAAATAAATAAATAAATAAATAAATAAAATATACTAAAACAAGATTTTTTTTTAAAAAAAGAAAAGAGAGAGAATGGGCATGCCAGGACCTCTGCCCACTGCAAATGAACTCCAGATGCACGTACCATCATTTGTACCATGTACATCTGGATTACATGGGTTCTGGGGAGTCAAATTTGGGTCTTTAGGTTTCACAGGCAATCATCTTAACCACTACACCATTTCTCCAGCCCTTAGGTCATTGGGTTTTGCAGGTAAGCACCTTAACTGCTGAGCCATCTCTCTAGCCCTCCAATTCTTAATTCATAAAGCTACATGAATTGAGGGTTTGTAGCCTGGCTGTTCCTTTAACTTTAGATGAGTTATAAGTGGATTTTTAAAAAAGATTATTTATTTATTTATTTCTTGGAGACAGAGACAGGGAGAGAGAGAAAGAGTGAGAATGGGCACACCAGGGCTTCTAGCCACTGCAAATGAACTCCAGACGCATGTGCCACCATGCACATCTGGCTTACGTGGGACCTGGAGAATCGAACCAGGGTCCTTAGGCTTTGCAGGCATGTGCCTTAACCACTAAGCCATCTCTTCAGCCCTGGATTTTTCTTATGTTGGGGTTCTTAGTTGTTCTCTTGTTGGTTTGTTAAAAATAGCCCACTCCATTAGAAAATGACTGTCTTGGGCTGGAGAGATGGCTTAAGTTAAGGAACTTGCCTGCAAAACTCAAGGATTCAGGTTCAGTTCTCCAGATCCCATATAAGCCTGATACACATGGTGGCACATGCATCTGGAGTTCATTTGTAGTGGCTAGAGGCCCTGGTGTGCCCATTCTCTCTTTCTCTAATAAATAAATAATAAATAAATAAATAAATAAATAAATAAATAAATAAATAAAAAAATGACTGTCTCAGCTGGGTGTGGTGACACACGCCTTTAATGCCAGCACTTGGGAGGCAGAGGTAGGAGGATCACCAAAAGTTTGAGGCCACCTTGAGACTACATAGTGAATTCCAGGTCAGCCTGAACTAGAGTGAAACCCTACCTTGAAAAGCAAAACAAAACAAAACAAAAAAATGACTGTTTCTTCCACACTGTGGGGGACCTTAAGAAAGACAACAAAGGCTAACTTTGCAGATGGATTAAGAAAACCTTCTTTCCTTCACCAGCTCAAAATCTGAAAGAAATATTTCTTTAAAAGAAAATGTTTAGTCAGGTGTGGTGGTGCACGTCTTTAATCCCAGCACTCGGGAGACAGAGGTAGGAGGATTGCTGTGAGTTCGAGGCCACCCTGAGATTACATAGTGAATTCCAGGTCAGCCTGGGCTAGAGTGAGACTCTACCTTGAAAAACAAAAACAAAACAAACAAAAAAAAAGTTCACTATAAGTTGAGGCCAGCCTAGTGAGTTCCAGGTAAGTGCAGCTTGGGTTAGAGTGAGACCCTGCTCCACCCCCACCCAAAAGCAAATATTCTTTTTATCTACCCCCCATCTGCACCCCAGTCAACTACTCTCTTCCCCTCCCCTCCTTCTTGTCCCAGACTTTTAGTCTCTGATTCCCATAGCTCATCCCTCACTTTTTTCTTTTTTGGTTTTTTGAGGTAGAGTTTCAGTCTGGTCCAGGCTGACCTGGAATTCACTATGTAGTCTCAGGGTGGCCTCGAACTCATGGCGATTCTCCTACCTCTGCCTCCCAAGTGCTGGGATTAAAGGCGTGTGCCACCACTCCTGGCCACTAAAGGCTATCTTTAAAAAATCTTTTATTATTTAGAGAATGAAGAAGCACTTAGAGAATAGGCAAGCCAGGGCCTCTAGTCACTCCAAACGAACTCCAGACACATGTGCCATCTTGTGTATCTGGTTTATGTGGGCAGCATCGGGATTAAAGGCTTGATCCTGGCTGGGTTTTTGTTTTGTTTTTCAACTTTATTTGTAAACCAACAGGAAAAGAGAGAAATGAGAGAAGGAATGGACAAGCCAGGGCCTTTTGTCACTGCCAACAAACTTTTGATGCACCATTTTGTGCATCTGGCTTTATGTGGGATGTGTGTTGGGGAATCAAACCTGGGCAGGTAGGGTTTCACTCTAGCTCAGGCTGACCTGGAATTCACTACGTAGTCTCAGGGTGGCCTCCGACTCATGAAGATCCTCCTACATCTGCCTCCCAAGTGCTGGGATTAAAGGTGTGAGCCACCACGCCCGGCCCTTCATCCCTCACTTTTGAAGACAAAACTGAGCACTTGAGCTGGGGAGATGGCTCAGCAGTTAAAGGCACTTGCTTGCAAAGCCTGATGGCTTGGGTTCAATTCCTCAATATCCATGTAAAGCCAGATGTATGAAGTGACCCATGGGTCTGGAGTTTGTATGCAAATGGCAAGAGGCCTTGGCATGCCCATACTCACTCTGTTTTCTTCTTTCTCTCTGTCTCTCTCTCAAATAAATAATAAATAAACAATCAAACAAACCAACCTAAGCCCTTGTTCTCTGTACCCATCAAAATTCCCCATTCTTTTTTGTCACCTCTTCCTCCTTTGTAA
The DNA here is from genome assembly GCA_036365145.1 of Orientallactaga sibirica. NCBI lineage: Eukaryota > Metazoa > Chordata > Mammalia > Rodentia > Dipodidae > Orientallactaga > Orientallactaga sibirica. The sequence continues at coordinate 708,993 of JAEOAD010000045.1, read as the reverse complement.
GTGCCAGACTTTTTGTCTTCTCTTCTTCCCCCATTCTCTCCACTTTCTTGTGCCTGCATCCTCAGCCTTCCTGCTGCACCATCCCCACTGGGACCTTCATCTTTTTTGTAGACAAAGTTCTGCTGCTATAGCTGCTGGAGTCTCGGCTCATCCCCTGCCTCCCAGCTGTCTCACTGAAGGACTATGGAACAGGGTAAAGTGGGGAGCATGGACCCACTCTAACTCATGAGGCGTCTGGAGCAAACATGAAAAATTGTACTTGGAATGCCCAGAGAAGCACTAAGGGTTGAAAGCAACCTAACAGGCCACAGTGTCCCAATAGATGGCAAGACCACTCCTGTAGCAAGCCTTGAATCCAGATCACCCAGCTTACGACGCCTTTTCACTAGCTGGAGGGTGCACTACGGACAGCCAGAGACCTCAGAAGGCAGCACCCAAAGCTCTTTCTCTCTATTAGAAAAGGTTCCAGCAATAAAAATACACAGCAGCAGAAAAGGGATGGGATGGAGGACAGGGGGAATGTTGAGGAACAGTGAAATGTGAAAAGGACAAGCATATCAGAGCTTTAACCAACAATCCTTTATTCCTGTAAACACTACTTTGGGATACAGAACGAGAAATGTATCGAATATGGAAGGAACAAACCTAGCAACATTGAAATTCAGTGCCCTCCCCTTTCCTCAGGCCATGAACTAGAAGGGCCAGAAAAGTAGCAGGGCTGGGGTGAGGCGTCTACAGCAGAGGTGAGTTGTTTTCACACCTCGGCAGCCTCTGCGTACTGTGTGAAAGACCTGGCAAACATAAAAGGATCCCAGATTATTAAAGGTCAGAGACAAGAACTCCATCCCCTAGCCGGACCTGGCAGCAGATGCTGTTTAAGCCCTCCCTTGGAGGTGGGAGTGAGCACAGCAACTTCTCAGCTAGCCAGCAGCCAGCTGAATGACCCATTTTAGTTCTCAAGCTGGCATCTGAAATATACGTTTATTCAAGCTACAGCACTCTAATTCTCAGAGTATTTTTACCTACAAAAAGTTTTGTGATTAACCTTTAAATAAGGTGATTGCTTCTCAGTTTCTAAGGCATGCTGGCTAATATCCAAAGAATGATCAACTGTAATCAAGTGACACAAGCAGGAGGTCCCCAAAGCAATGCCAAACACCATCTGTCCATAATAAATCAGTGTGACAGAGAATGAAAAGGAAAGGTCATGCCACAAAAAGCTAGCAAACCTTGAGAAGTTTGATATCTATAGATAGAAAGGCTTAGTTCAGAATAGGCTAATTAAAAATGAAGGACAGACAGACACCAGCATCTAACTGTCTTCCTCCCTAACTGAGCAGGAGAGGGAGTGAGTACATAGCTCACCAAAGGCTGGCTGAGATGGGGAGAGGCTGTAGGGTGGTATAGGGAAGTGACAGATTGGAAACAGTTTTAAGACTGGACTCAAACACTTGCTGAGGGAACAGGGAGCCAATAGAACAAGGTCCCTCAGGAAGGGAAAGAGCAGCACTAAACCAGTGCTGGGCTGACTCATCCCACAGGAGGCGTGAGTGAGGGTCAGAGGCAGGCATGCTGAAAGGCCTAGAGAAGGGAAGCTGAGGGAATTCCAAGCACTCTTTTCTCCAAAACCTTAATGGTGAATCAGTTCCCTGAGAGTGAGGACTGAACAATGTGGGGAGGTAGGTGTTTAAAGAGAAGGACTACACTTGAAGGCATGCTATGATGGAAAGAGAAAGCCAACCAGGTCTAACCAATCAGGAAAGATCGTGGTAGAAAGAAGCTAAAAGTTGAAGTGATTCACTGAGTTACTGGAAGAATTAATTGCTGAGGAGCTAAACTAATCTTTGTCAGCAGACGGAAAAATCCCAAAGAGAGAACTGTCCCCAAAGGGCCCAGAGGAACGATAAGAAGGAAGACAGTTTAGGCTAAAACAGGACTACAGAAATGATTGATATGCAAATTGCCACATCTTATTTGTTCACTTACCCCTCCTCTCGGCTATGAAAACTATAAAATGGAAATAAAATCTCAGCTGTGGGTCAGAGCTTCTTTGGAGAGCTATCTCAAGTTCTTTGGCCCCCGGGTAAATAAACTCCTCTACTTTCACTCATACTGGCGTTGGAGTGATCTTTCCAGAGAATTTCTGCAACAAGACAATCAGAAAGAGCTGAGCAGCATTTGGCACTCAGCTAGGGGTGGAGCACCGTGTCCGTCCCATCTGTTCAAAGCCCTGTTGGATGACTGTGAGAGAGAGTTGCTCAGCCATGCAAGGTAAAGGAAGCTATGGCAGGCTTAGGCTCAGACCCATAGAGACAGAAGAAGAGGGAGGAGGGGCAGGGCAGGTTGAAGGACTCAGGCTGAGAGCTCACAGAGACAGAAGAAGAAGGAGAAGCAGGGCAGGTGGAAGGACTCCTAGGTAGCAGCATGGGTGACTGACACAAAGTACTGGAGAGGCGGCAACAAAGTATTTTCTTATCCACATGTCCATGTGCCAAGACTGAGTAACCCCGCTGTAGGTTAAAGGCTGTCACAAAATGTTCACAATGTTAAAAGTTAGTATTGTCTGTACCCGAGGATCAAACTGTTGTTACCATTTCAGGAAGAACATGACACTTCTGCTGAGCAAGTCTGTGACTTGCTAAGGCTTGAGTGGTAAGAGTGATGGACTGTACCTGGTTCCAAAGCAACAAGGAGAATGGACTACAACAGGCAGGGCAGCAAGCCAAACAAGGCCCAGGACAGTGCAGGAATAGTGAAGGGACAGTGCCAGAACGAGGGTACAAAGAAGCTCCTTTAAGTTTCCAAAAAAATTTTAATATTTAAAAGCACACCTCAAACACACAAGCTGAGAAGCAGCTGTCTGGTGTCAGCCACAGAAATGGTGAAGGTCAATGAAGGCTGTGGCTCAGTGGAGGGCATGACCCATGGCATGGGAATCATTCAGGAACTGATTGAAATTAAGATGCCGGGTGGGATTCCACTCCAGGTCTTTCTACAAGCTATCAGTGCTCCTGATGTGCAGTCAGAGTGGAAGAGCTCTGTGTTAAACCAAGAAAAAGAACTGAACAGCCAAGGCCTTGGGGCTGAAGAATGAAAGCAAGCTTCTCAGAATTGTCTGTTTTAGGCTGAGACTTCCTTGAGGAAGACACTTTCATTTTAATAATAACAACAAATGACTTTTTTTTTTCTTTCCCCTCAGTACCAGATGGTTGCAGGGGATCCTGGGCTGACATAGGAAGACAGGGACTTTGTGAAGTCTCAGCTTCTTCCTGGCCATAGCAGGCATTTGCTGATGCTTATTGACCCTTTTCCTGATTTGGTAGGTAAATATGCTTCCTTTAGCCTCACATTTTAGATTGTAAATAGCTACAAATGAGGAAAAATACAGTCATTATTTAATTTTCTACAAGAGAGCTTACATCTAGTTCAATAGATTTCTCTTTATATGTAACTTAAGAGTTAAAATGATTGGTCCAGAATATTGGTTTCTGTTTCAATATACATAATTAGAATTCTTCCTGAGTTCTATGACTTAAAACAACCATGCACAAATGGATCTTCCTAGGCTCAAAACAGATTATTTTGTGAACATATAATAGGACCAGTAGTCTCATGGAGACAACCACCCCCAATAATTTTATTCAGTACCATACTTGCAAGGCTGTCATGTGGATATCTTTTAAAGAGATGGGAGAAAAAGGAAAGTCTTCAGTTTTAGACTCCACAATAGGTGATCTTACATTTTCCCAGTCAATATTTAGAGCAGTATATTGTAGTGGTTTCCATTCTCTAGCCTGGCCAAGAACCATGGCAGAAATCAACATGCTATGAAGAATAAGTGGGCCTGATATTATAGTCCTACAATTCTACTTACTCCAGAGACTTAGACAGGAAGACAACTAGTTCATTGCCAGCTTGGGTTACCAAGTGAGTTCAAGGCTAGCATGGGTAACTTAGTGAAACACTGAAGCAAAGGAGAAAGTAAAAAGATGTAGCTGGGGGTACAGCTAGTGGTAGAGTACATGTTTAGCAATTATGAGGCTATGCAGGCACTCTCAGAACTGGAAAACAAAAAGGAAGCCTTGCACTTTTTAGGCACTGAAGTTCTAGTGGGTAATTATTCTTCTGGAGGGAGTACATGGTCTTATGTATGAACGGAGTGCTGACATTAAAGACCAACCTTTATATCAGCTCTCTTTCTGAATTGTGTGAATCTGGAATTTACACTGGATTCACTGTCCTTCATTATGAATGGTGCTGTGGCTTGGATGTCACCTAAGTGTTCCTCCCAGGGTTCACCTTGATTCAAGGTTTGCTTCTCAGGGTGGTGGTGTTGGCGGGTGGTGGAACCTTTGGGGAACAAGGTCTAGTAGGAAGTCTGAAGGTCACTAGGGGCATGAGGATTTTTGTGGGACCCTTCTTGTAGTGCTCAAGAGAAGGCTGTTCTCAAAGGTCCAGTTGCTCAAGAGACGACTTCTTACTCCTACCTGGTCTTCTATGATAAGCCACCACCTGCTGTCCTCATAGAGAACAGTGTGATCAACAGTCCACTGGATCCTAGACTTAGCACCTCTACACCTATGTTCTGAGGAGACCTTTTCAGTAGCCTGTGTCACATATTTTGCCACAGTAATACAAATACTAACCAATACAAATGGGAGAAAAACACCCTTTTTGGATTATGGGACAGATCACAGAAGACAGTAAATTAACTTGTTCAGAGTCCAGTTCTGATTTAGATCAGGCACAAAGCACATACCAGTCCTCTCCATTCTTCATGGTCCAGATTCAGATAGACTTAACCCAGTGCCTAGAATTATGGGCTCCAGAGCCAGGTGAACACTGTGGAAGTCTCACTGGAGGACCCTGTGATGATTCTTTTGGCAGTGCCAGAGATCAAACTCAGGTGGGGTGTGGGGATGCTCAGCAAGTGCTCTACCATGGAGCTATACTCCTGTCCAGAAGGCTGTTTTTGATACCCACAGAAATTTATAAAATAGAATTCCTTAGACTATAGCATATCTGGAGGCTGTCATGTATTCCTTATGAACATATTGATACCCACAGAAATTTATAAAATAGAATTCCTTAGGCTACAGCATATCTGGAGGCTGTCATGTATTCCTTATGAACATGTGCAGACCGTTCTTGGGAGGGGCAGTGCTCATTGTTGGCCATGACCTTCTGCTATAAGCAATACACAATTGTTAGGAGAGCCATGGGCTAGGTGAATACTACTTTGAAAGGGAGACATTTAAGACATTACTACCATTCCTTTTCAAACAAAGAAAGCTGACATACTTGCAGGGGAGAATTCGAACAACATCATTCTGTTTATAGCTCTCTATGCAGACTGCACAATGATCAAAGTCTGGGTCTGTTTCCTGAAACAAAAAACATGGGAGCAAAAGTCACAAGCTAAACATATACAAATGGAGGAGACACAACTCAGCTAAGAATGCTCTTATGTTGACTAAGGTAAGCAAGTGGCTATAAAAATTTAACTGGGGCTGAGGGGATAGCTAAGTGGTTAGAGGTGTTTGCTTTTAAACTTGCTGACCTGAGTTCGGTCTTCCTAAGTGCCTGAGTAAAGCCAGACATAAAGTGGCAGATGGTCTGTAATCCCAAGGCAATGGGAGGTGGAGCCAGGAGAGTCCAGAAGCTCTCAAGCAGCAGTGGAGAGACCTACCCTGTTTCAAAAGGGTGGAGAGGAGAAACACCCTGAGGGTGTCCTCTGACCTCCACATGTGTTGTAAAGGTGGCAGGAATGCACCCATAAACATATACATCATGTACATATGTGCATGCACACACACACACACAAATAAATAATACAAACAGAAAAATAAAACAGAGCTGGGGAAATGATACTGTGCTTAAAGGTGCTTGCTTGCAAAGTCCTGAATTTAATCCTCCAGCCACTCATGTAAAGCTGGTTGAGCATTCATTCACATGGCAATAAATCTGGGAGTACTCATACACACATAAATAAATGATAACTAAAATAGAAACAAATTAAAAATTTAATCAACTTTCATATGCTAACCAAAATTACATCCAAACCAACCTAATTCATCTTAAAATTATGCTGTGTTAATCAATACTAATTCTATTTATGACATGTCCTTTAATTTTTAAAATTTATTCTTTTGTATTTATTTATTGGAGAGAGAGAGAGAAAAAAAATGGGTGCACCAGGGCCTCTAGCTGCTGCAAATGAATTCCAGACACATGTGCCACCATGTGCATCTGGCTTATATAGGTACTGAGGAATCGAACCAGGGTCCTTAGGCTTTACATGCAAGCACCTTAATCTCTAAGCCATCTCTCCAGCCCCCCTCCCCTTTTTTGAGGTAGTTTCACTCTAGTCCAGGCTGACCTGGAATTCTCTATGTAGTCTCAGGGTGGCCTTGAACTCAGTGATCCACCTACCTCTGCCTCCCAAATGCTGGGATTAAAGGTGTGTGCCACCACGCCTGGCACCAGCCCTTTTTCTTTTAAAAAAATCATTTATTTGTGTGTGTATGCATGTATTTATGTGTTCATGTGTGTGAGTGCAGCTGTGCACATGCCACGGGTGCATGTAGAGGTCAGAGGACAACTTTGGGGTCTGTCCTAACCCATCCATTAGAAGCAGGGTTTCTCTCAATCACAATCTGCCATTGTTCTTTTGGCTGCACTTTCTGAGATCCTCTGGGAAATGCTCCTGTCTGTCTCCTATCTTCCAGTCAGAGTGCTGGGATTACAGAAGCCCACCATGGCTTCTGGCTTTTTATAAGAGGTCTGAGGACTGATCTGAGATAGAGGCTTGAGCCGTGAGTGCTTTATGCACTGAGCCCAGCCCCTATTACACATCTTAGAGTAACACCTCTCACTTTTTCAAGACTCACATCAACTATCACCTTGGTTATCAGGTCCGTGCCCTCTCTCATACATTCCTTTGCACTGCTGGCTTGTCTGCACAGGTGTTACTGTCACTCTACAAAGCCCACTACTCGTCTGGAGACTCATGTCAACTACTTCCTTAAATACAGTACCAACATGGTGAGCCCCCAGCACACTGCTATGTAGAGGCTACATAGGAATGAGAGCTGTGCTTCTGGTCATAGATTTTGGACTGAAACTCAGTGGGATTACTCTTGTCAGGTATAGTATACTTACTATAAAAGGTAATGGCTTCAATAATTACAAGAAATTATTAGTTTGGGAAGGGGGGTTGGTGGCAGAGGAAGTTAGGCAGGTTATACTAACTCTGGGAAGCTTCAAATGGCAGCTGACCAGACCAAGACATGATTCACATCAGCAATGGGACCAGCCCTCTGGGATTAAAGGCCGCTGACTTGTTGTAGCTTTTATCTCTCACAAGTGACTTTTTCCTTTTTCTTTATCTATTGAGCCATCTCCCCAGCTCACAGCATCCTTTTTCTTTCCTTAGTGTGCGACGTTGTCTAGCGAGAATGTCTACCTCCATGTTGAGGGCAACTAATCCATTTAGTGTCAAGGGCATGGGAGTAAAAAGGATACAGATCAACAAAGTGGTAAAACAGGAAGATGGAGAGTCATCAGAAAACCTCCCTCCAGAGCTCTGTGCTACAATATTAGCACTGGGTGTGGGGTAGGAGGTAGCTTGGGTTTATGACTTAGAAGATTTACTTTTTCATTCTTTCAAAAATTTATTTAATTAAATATTTATTTATGAGAGAGAGAGAAAGAGAAAGAGAAACAGAGGGAGGGAGATAGAGAATGGGTACTCCAGGTCCTCCAGCCATTGCAAATGAACTTCAGACACATGCACCACCTTGTACACATCTGGCTTACATGGATCCTGGAGGTTCGAACCTGGGTCCTTTGGCTTTATAGACAAGTGCCTTAACCACTAAGCTATCTCTCTAGCCCTAAATATTATTTATTTATTTATTTATTTATTTATTTATTTATTTATTTATTTATTTAGAGAGAATGGGTATGCTAGGGCCTCTAGCCACTGTAAACAAACCCCAGATGCATGCACCACCATGTGCATCTGGCTTACGTGGGTTCTGGGGAGTTGAACCTAGGTCTTTAGGCTTCATAGGCAAGCATCTTAACCGCTAAGCCATCTCTCTAGCCCTCTAATTTTTCATTCTTGACAAGCTTGGACATACTGCATGTAGGAACTAACATTAAGATGTTATGGCACTTATAGAGCAAATCAGACCTCTATACTAACTGGAGCTCTGACTAGGGAACTGTGATTAGAGCTGTCAGCCATCATTATTTATCACTGTATCTTGGACTTAGTCCTCTAAGCGTCAGACTCAACTCTAACACACTTTGTTCCTCAATTTAAAAAAATTATTTTATTTATTTATTTGAGAGAGTGAGAGAGAGAGAATGTACATGCCAGGGCCTCCAGCCACTGCAAATGAACTCCAGATGCATGTGCCTCCTTGTGCATCTGGTGTACGTGGGTCCTGGGAATCGAACTGGGTCCTTTGGCTTTGCAGGAAAACGCCTTAACCACTAAGCCATCTTCTCTAGCTCTGTCCCTCTTCTTTTTTTAAAGTATCAGACCACTGTAATTAGCCTACTATAAGCCCCTTGTTAACTAAAGCACTCTAGAAATGCAGATCTCAGTTCTCCATTTGACTGGGGAAAAAACAAACCCTAAAACAGGAGCAGCAGTCACAAGAAATGTTATAAGCAAATGCACATGTCCATGACATTTTGTGTGTAAATCGTCTCATTAAAACTCCTGTAAGATGTAGGATAGGGTTAGCAGTAGAAAACTACAGCAAGACACTGCCAGAGCACTGTGAGTAGTCGCTCACGACAAGAGCATCTGGAGTCTGGGGAGGCTAGAGGACTCTCTGTAGCCTCCAAGATGATAGGCAAAGCAAGAACAAGACTTCAAAGAAAAAGTAATTTCATTTCTGTACCTTATCACCCTTTTTGACTGTTCTGGTTGTCAATTTACTGATGGCTTTCTTGGCTGCATCTCCAAGACGACGCTAAGAAAAAATAAAATATAAAGACATTAAGTGTAAAATCTCCGAATGATGGTCTTCATGTTAAGTAATTAAAGATGCAAAGCATTATCCTACATCACTGTCATATAAGTAGATTCTGAAAGTAAAAAATTAGAAAAACTGGCAGCCACACCATAGATTTTTGCATTCTGGGTGAATAAAAGTATATGCAGCAGAAAAAATAGATGGTGTAATCACTTTTGAATTTTTTTTGAGGCAGGATCTCAGTCTAGCCCAGGCTGACATGGAACTCACTCTGTAGCCTCAGGCTGGACTTGAACTCAATGATCCTCCTACCTCACCTCCCGAGTGCTGGGATTAAAGGTATGTGCCACCTCCCCTGATCTCACTTTTGAGTTTTGTGTCTAATAAATATGTGTTGCATTTCAGCACTATCAATTTTTTGTGTCCCCCACCCCCCAGAGGTCCTGCCCTGCTCTAACAGCATTCCTATTATTCTATAGGATGATCACTTAGGGGTAAAAACTGCCTTAGCAAAATAAACTGCCAAAGGTCTCTGAAATGCATTAGAGTGAGAAGAGACACAGTGAGGAGATCTACCTCTCACTCTGCTACCATTATGCTCTGTAACCTTGGGAAGGTACATTTGCCTTCCGGGTTGAGTTATTCTTACTTTTTTAAGAGGGTTAACTCAGATAATTTCTAAAATTAGATTTATCCAACACTGCTAAATACTGTTAGCAATGCTGAACATGGACACCTCAAAGATGCAAACCTGTAACCTTAAGAAGTTATCTGAACTGGGGAAATGATTATTAAATATTCTCATGTGTTATAAGAGAAAACTCACCCAGTGTTCTACCAAAAGGAGGCCACCCCATATAGAAGGGTGGGAGATGAGCACAGGGCACAGCAGAGGAACATCTGGGAAGGGTTTGAGGGAGGGATGCTGGAGCTAAACCTTGGAAAACTTAAGGAGTTAGTAAAGAAGAGCAACAGTCCCCAGGGAGATGTGGACAAAGGAATCAGAATGCTTTGTAAAACCATTCATATTGGGATGATAGGCATAATCGGACTGTCCCAGGCATACTGAGATAGATGAGCAGAGGAAGATACAACAAGGGGGACCTTATATCCTTTCATGAGGATTAAAAAACAAGCCACAAAAACATGGGAGAACTTTAGGTATAATTTAAAAATACAAAAGAAAATACTTTAACAAGTATCCATGTATCTATCATCTGGCTTTATCAGCATTTTCCCTATATTCTCATCTATTTTTCCTTTGTTTACTGTGTTAGGGATTTCAAACCATATTCTAATCTCTAACAACCCTGAATCTCTAACAGACAGGGGTTTTGTTTGATGTCACTGTCCTGCCTAATACAATTTAACAATTAATAAAATTGTTTTTTGCTCAGACTACAATTTCTCGTCATCTACAGATGTCACTTTGTTTGAATCAGGATATGAAATCTGAACATTGCATTTGCTTCCCAATTCTCTTTTAGCCTGAGTCCCAACTACTATACTTTTAACACAACAACAGCAACAAACCCAGATTCATAGAGAGATAACTGACTTAAAATAAGCTGCATATATTTAAGGGGTACATTTAGCACACATTGAAAATTACACTGCTCCCATTCACTGCGTAGTACACAGGACCTGTACCTGCTATTTTGACTGAGACCTAATTGGGTGCGTCATTTAAGTTCCAGCAGCTGAAATCCAGAGTTATTTCTCTGACAGCCCATGGCAGTCTGCCAGCCACTGGGTAGGGACCCCAGTTGGGGTTCAACAGTCCTTGTCCACACACAGCAGGGGGCACCAAAGATCTCCCATCCGGGCTGCAGTCAAGTGTAAGTTTTAGCACAGCAGAAGGTGAATTGAGACCACTGCATCACGAGGTAGTATAAAGCACCCCAAGTTTGAACTCCAAGCACCACACAAAGGCAAGCAAACACAAACAACTAGCACTGTTCCAAGTACTCAATTAACATAGGTGCCAGAAAGACCTGACTAAAGCTCCTGATGAGAGGGTTCAACGTAACATGAAAGCCAAGTCAGCATGTCTCCCCCAAGAAATATCCAGCCCAGCAGAGCATACCCATGGGAGCTGCCTAGAGGAAACTGCAGACAAAGATCTCGAAAGAATGATTATATGTACAAAGAACTCAAGGAAGACATGGATAAACCATGAATCAAATCCTGAATCAGTTTAAAGAGGACACATACAGCTAGATGAACCGAGGAAGTCTAACCAGTATATGAAAACTAAACAAAGAGACAGAAATCATTAAGACGCCGAGTGTGGTGGCACACACTTCAATCCCAGTACTCTGGAGGCTGAGGTAGGAGGATGGCTATGAGTTCAAGATCAGTCTGGGTTACAGACTGAGTTCCAGGTCAGTCTGGTCTAGAGTGAGACCCTACTTAAAAAAAAAAAAAAAAAAAAAGCCAGGCATGGTGACACACGCCTTTAATTCTAGCACTCTGGGAGACAGAGGTAGGAGGATCACCAGTTCAAGGCCACCCTGAGACTACATAGTGAATTCTAGGTCAGCCTGGGCTAGACTGAAACCCTACCTCAAAAAACAACCCCCACCAAAACAACAACAACAAAACAACCCAATCCTTATGAAAAACCAAGCTGAAGCCAGGTGTGGTGGTGCACACCTTTAATCCCAGCACTCAGGGGGCTGAGGTAGGAGGATCGCCATGAATTCGAGGTCACCTTGAGAATACATAGTGAATTCCAGGTCAGCCTGGGCTAGAGTGAGACCCTACCTCGAAAAACCAAAAAATAAAATAAAATAAATAAAAAATATATATAGGTCAAGTAAATAGTTCCCCATAAAGCTTCTCTAGCACAATGGATAAGTGGAAGTCAGAAGATCAAGCCTAGGGGACAAAGACCAGGAATTGAATCAAGTACTCAAATTCAATAAAAAGAATGAAGCATGATAAAAATGTGCAGCACCTTGAAAAAGACCACATGTCTGAACTACAGACACACAAGAAGAACTGCAGGCCAATGGCACAGAAAATAGCTCTTAATTAAAAATATAGAAGACAGTTTTCCAAACCTAGGGCAAGAGATGCTCATCTAGCTGCAAGAGGCATATAGAACATCAGACACACAGGACCAGAAAAGAAAACAGTCAAAACACTAAATATACAGAACAGAAGAGGGGCAATGAAAGTTGCAAGAGAGAAACATCTCATCACATACACAGACAGACCCACTGAAATAAATCAGAAATACCTCATCACATACACAGACCCATTGAAATAATCAGAAACATCTCATCACATACACAGACAGACCCACTGAAATAAATCAGAAATACCTCATCATATACACAGACCCATTGAAATAATCAGAAACATCTCATCACATACACAGACAGACCCACTGAAATAAATCAGAAATACCTCATCACATACTAAGGCAGACACATCAGAACAACTGCCAAATTTTCAATGGAAACCAGAGGATGTAGGATGATGTACTTCAAGTGTTTGCTTGTTTATTTATTTACATGCACACACACAGAGAGAAAGAGAGAGAGAGAGAGAGAGAGAGAGAACAGAGAATGGATCCTACAAGGGACCCAGCTGCTGCAGTGAACTCCAGATGCATGCACCACTTTGTGCATCTGGCTTTATGTGGGTACTGGGGAATCAATCCTGGGTTATTAGGCTTTGCAGGCAAGTGTCTTAATGGTTGAGCCATCTCTCCAGCTCTACTTCAAGTTTTAAAAGGCTGCAGCTGCCACCCCAAACTGCTATACCCAGCAAAACTGTCCTTCATAATAGGAGGAGAAAGAATAACATTTCATGGATTTAAGAGCACTAAAGCCAGCAGTCCTACACTGGACACTAAATGGAGCACACATTGAGAAGAATAAACATACTCAAGTATAACTAGAGGAGGAAAAAACTAACTAAAACCAGAATACTTTCTAAGGAAACACCAAACCCCACAAACCACCAATAAAACAGGAAACAACAGACTTTTCTATTTTTTATTATTTATTGATATTTTATTTATTTATTTTTTTGGAGAGAGGCACAGAGAGAGACAGAGAGAGAGAGGGAAAGGGAGACAGACAGAGATGGGCGCGCCAGCAGTCTCTCAGCTGCTGCGAATAAAATCCAGATGTGTGCGCCCCCTTGTGGGCAAGTGCAGCATTGCACCCTTGCATCACTTTGCATCTGGCTAAACGTGGGACCTGGAGATTGGAACTGCTGGAGATTGGAACCAGTGTTCTTAGGTTTAGGAGGCAGGCGCCTTAACCGCTAAGCCATCTCTCCAGCCTTATTTATTGATATTTTAATAAATATTTTTATTTATTTGCAAGGAAAGAGAGCATGTGAGTGAGCACACACGGAAGTGCATGCACCAGGGTCTCTATCTGTTGCAAATGAACTCCAGATACATGTGCTACTTTGTGCAATGGGTTTTACATGGGTCCTGGGGAATCAACTCTGGGTCATTAGGTATTGCAGGTAAGTGCCTTAACCACTGAGCAATCTCTCCAGCCTCTATTTATTAATTTTTTTCTAAAAAGGTTGTTGTATTCTAAGATTACCCCCACCCCCATTCTGCTTATGGTCTTCGTCACTGAGGTTACTGGTATTCATTGTGGAGACCAACAGACCTTAGTCAGTCTGGGGGAGTGGGGAAACAATACAGTGCCTCAGTCTATTCCCATTCACCTGGAGGCTCTTACAATCTTTCCACCCCCTTCTGTAATGTTCCCTGAGCCTTGGTGGAAAAGACAGAGATCTTATTTAGTTAGTGGTGCTTTCTCTGTAGCCTCTGGATCTCTCTCTCTCTCTCTCTCTCTCTCTCTGTGTGTGTAGTGTTTAAAGAATTTATTTATTTATTTGAGGCAGAGAGAGAGAACATAAATGAATGAATATATGCATTCCAGGGCCCCCAGCAACTGCGAAAGAACTCCAGACGCATGTACCACTTTGTTCATCTGGCTTTAGGTGGATTCTGTGGAATCTAAACCAGGCCTTTAGGCTTTGCAGGCAAAGTACCCTAACCTCAGAGCTATCTCTCCTCACCTGGATCTGTTTCGACAAGGTTTGAGTGACTACAGTGTCTTTACCAGCTCCCTACAACTGGTTTTCAGGCTATCTATGAGAGCAGTATTCATGTCACTGCTTTCTCTGTAATGATCTGGGCCGGGTAGATGAGGTGGAGGTGGCCAATCTCATGGTAGATAGTTATCTCCTTATTCTTTTAAAAATATTTAAAAAATTTATTTATTAATATGAGAGTGAGAGAGAGAGGGAGGATGGGCACACCAGGGCCTCTAGCCACAGCAAATGAATGCCAGACACATGTGCAATCATGTGCATCTGGCTTACATGGGTTCTGGGGAGTTAGGTTTTTTTGCAGTCAAGTGCCTAAGCAATCTCTCCATCCCTAAAACATTAAAAAAAATTTATATTTATTTATTTTACAGAGAGTAAGAGGAAGAGAGGTGGAGAGAGAGGAAAATGGGCATGCTGGTCAGGGTCTTCAGCCACTGCAAATGAACTCCAGATGTGTGCGCCCCCTTCTGCATCTGGCTAATGTGGGTCCTGGGGAATGGAACTTGGGTCCTTTGGCTTTGCAGGCAAATGCTAAGCCATCTCTCCAGTCCCCCTAATTTTTTTTTTTTTCGAGGTAGGGTCTCATTCTGGTCCAGGCTGATCTGGAATTAACTATGTAGTCTCAGGGTGGCCTTGAAACCACTGTGATCCTCCTACCTCTGCCTCCCAAGTGCTGGGATTAAAGGCATGAGCCACCACACCCGGCTTAAAATATTTTTAATTATTTTATTTATTTATTTATTTGCAAGAGAGAGAGAGAGAGAGAGAGAGAGAGAGAGAGAGAGAGAGAATATGAATGAATTAGCAGGGCCTCCAGCCACTGCAAGTGAACTCCAGATGCATGCACCACTTTGAGCATCTGGCCTTACGTGGGTACTGGGGAACTGAACCTGGGTCATTAGGCTTTATAGGGAAGCACCTTAACTGCTGGGCCATCTTTCCAGCCCCAAGGCTCTCTATTCTTAAAGTCTGCATTGAGTAATCTACTGTTATCCCAATGCTTCTTTCTTATTGCATTCACTAGTTTTCTTTGGTCTTGGTGTTTAGTAGTGTAATTATAATACAGTGAGGAGAGCTTCTTTTCTGGCCTTGTCTGTTTGGTGTTATAAATACTTCCTGTATCTGTATCAGTATCTCTTTCACTATTTTGGGGAAATTTTCTTCTGATTTTGTTGAAAACACCTACTAAGCCTTTGGAATGAAATTCTTCTCCTTCTACTATACTCTGAATTCTTAAGTTTGATCTCTTCATAGTGTCCTGAATGTCTTGAAATTCCCACTCATACCTTCCTATTAGTCTTTCTCTTTGTTGGACTGTTCTTTGTCTGCCACATTGTCCTCTAGTTTAGATATTCTGTCCTCTCCTTGATCCATTCTATTGTGAAACTTTCCACAGAGCTTTTTATTTACTTCTTGCCACTCCAAAGTGAACTCCAATATATGTGCCACTTTGTGCATCTGGCTTTATGTGGGTCCTGGGGAATTGAACCCAGGCCATTTGGCTTTGCAAGCAAGCACTTTTAACCACTGAGCCATCTTTCCAGCTCTGACACACACCTTTCAATAATAACAATGAATATTATGGACACAGACTAACAGCCTATCAGAAAATATGATACATTCTTTTGCTACCTTCAAGAAACTTACCTCACAAAGACACATGGTACCTTATGATGTTAGAATAGAAAAATATATTCTGGGCTTGAGAGACTTCTCAGTGGTTAAAAGCATTTGCTTAAAAAGCCTGAAGGCCTGGGTTTGATTCCCCAGCACCCACATAACGCCAAACGCACAAAGCGGCTCATGTGTCTGGAGTTAGTCTGCAGTGACACTAGTCCTTGGTGTACCCATTCTCATTCTCTCACTCTGTTTTTCTCTCTCTACATGCAAACAAACAAATTAATAAAATTACTTAAAAGAGGGCTGGAGAGATGGCTTAGTGGTTAAGGTGTTTGCCTGCAAAGCCAAAGGATCCCTGTTCGACTATCCAGGACCCACATAAGCCAGATGCACAAGGTGGGGCATGCATCTGGAGTTCGTTTGCAGTGGCTGGAGGCCCTGGCATACCCATTCTCTCTGCCTCTTTCTCTCAAATAAATAAATAAATAAAAAAATCTATTAAAAATATTTAAAAGAAAGTTGTTCCAAGCAAATGGAACTAGAAAACAAGAAAGTATGGCTACTCTAATATCTGAAAAAATAGACTTCAAACAAAAATTAATCAGAAGAGATAAATAAGGTCACTTCATACTGATCAAGGGAACAATTCACCAAGAGAACATTAAAATTCTAAGCATATACACACCAAACACTGGTGCACCTAATTTTATAAAACAATATCTACTAGATAAAAGGTCAAAAATAAACCCCAACTCTATAATAGTGGGTAACCTCAATACCCCACTACCACCAACAGACAGGTTATCTAAACATAAAAAAACAAACAGGGAGATAAACAACATCACAGGTCAAATGGAACTAATAGAAATTTATAGACCATTCTATCTAAATCCTACAGCAGGCCATGGAACCTTCTCTATAATAGATTACATATTAGGAAACAAAGCAAGTCTCAACAAAGTTAAGAAAATGAAATAACTCATATTTTATCTGGCCACAATTAAATAAATCTAGACATCAACAGGGCAAACCAAAGAAAATACACAAACTTGTGGAAATTGAACAATACACATTTGAACAAGAATGAATTGCTAAAGAAATCAACAAAGACATAAGAAAATCCTAAAACTGAGTAATAATGAAAACACAACTTACTAAAACTTACAGGACATGATGAAGGCAGTCCTAACAGGAGAGTTTATAGCTTTAAATGCCTATATTACAAAGATAGATTCCAAATAAACCCATGATCCACCTGAAGGTTTTGGGAAAAAAATTAAATACAAAAGTACCAGACATAAAGAAATAATCAAGATCAGGGCAGAAATCAATTAAATAGAAATTAAGAAAAGAATTAAAATCAGTGATGAAACAAAGAATTGGTTCTTTGAAAATATAAACAAGATTGATAAACTTTTAGCCTAATTCACTAAAAGAGAGAGAAGATAATAACCAACAAGATTAACTATGGAGCAGGAAAGATTACAACAATATCAATAAATTGAAAGAACTGTTAGAGGACTTTTTTTTTGGTTAGGACATATTTAAAAGGCTATACTCCACCAAACAGGAAAATTTAGAAGAAATGGATAAATTTCTTAACACAAATGATCTACCAAAGTTAAACCAAGAGGAGAGAAAATAATTCAAGTAGAGGGCTGGAGGGATGGCTTAGCAGTTAAGGTGCTTTCCTGCAAAGCCAAAGGACCCAGGTTTGAGTCCCCAGGACCCATGTAGGCCGGATGCACAAGGTGGTGCATGCATACGGAGTTTGTTTGCAGTGGCTGAAAGCCCTGGTGTGCCCATTCTCCCCCTTCACCTCTCTATCAAGTAAATAAAATAAATAAATTTTAAAAAAATCAAGTAGAGGTATAACAAGTAACAACATTTGAACCAGTAATCACAAATCCCAACTAAAGGGCTAGAGAGCTGGTCCAGCAGTTAAGGCGCTTGCCTGAAATACCCAACCTGGGTTTTATTCCCCAGTACCCAAGTGAAGCCAAATGCACAAAGTGCCTGGCCAAAAAGAGTGGCTATACCCATCCAAAAGTCCCCTAAATGACTTTTTAGTCCCTTAATCCATGCTGCTCTCTTTTTGTTAGAAAATCGATTTTGTTTTACAGAAAGTATGAAAACTGGGGAGAACCAAGACCCATCAACACAACAATACAGCCAACTGCCTAGCATGAGATGACCACCTCCATCACACCTTCCAGAGCCCACAAGACATTACCAAGGAAGTGATGATCAAACACGAGTGCTGCTCTCACTGCTAGCCTGACAACCAGCTCTAGGGAAATTGCAATAGACACCAAGGACATTGAAGATGCCTCAAGCAGAAATTCAGAGAGCTTACCACTAAAGTAGTCTTATAACACAACTGCCAATGCTCAGGGAAACACTGTGGAAGAGGGGATGGAAAGATTTTAAGAGCCACAGGGTGGGAAGAAGTATCCTGTGGCATTACCCCTTCCCCTGCTACAAAGATGTACTGATATATTCATGACCCCACAGCAAACACCAATAACTCCACTGAGGACGGCCCTCCGTGGATTGTGGGCAGGAGAAAGAGGATATAAGAGTATAACCTGATAGGAATAATGCCAGCACCTAATAGGGTCATACAGTAAAATTCATGATTAAAAAATACTAGAGGGACTTGATATAGGAAGAAAGGGGGCAGAGAAAGGAATAGGAGGAGTAAGACAGAGGGAAGCAAGGCAACTACGATGAAAATACACTTTATACACATATAAAAACTGTCAAAAAATAGAAGATGGACTAGCTGGAAAGAAGATTTAGTGGAGGGGACATAGGAGGGGGGAAAAGGGAGGGTAGTGGAAAGGAACTATGGTCATGGCATACTGTATGTATGTATGTACAGATGTCAATAAAAAGTTAAAAAAATCATGTTAGCACATTTCCAAGGGTTTATTTCTTGGCTATCAGTTCTATTCCACTGGCCTATATATCTGCCATTACACTAGCACTGTTTTGATTGTAGTTTTTTTTAAGCTTTTATTTTTATTTATTTATTAGAAACAGAGAAAGGGAAAGAGAGAGAGGGAGAGTGAGAATGGGTGTGCCAGGGCCTCTAACCACTGCAAATGAACTCCAGATGCATGCACCACTATGTGCATCTGCCTTACGTGGGACCTGGAGAATAGAACCATGGTCCTTAGGCTTCGCAGGCATGTGCCTTAACCGCTAAGCCATCTCTCCAGACCATTGATTGTAGTTTTAAAGTATATTTTAAAATGAGAAAGCATGAGAATTTCAACATTTTTCTTCTTTTTAAAGATTGTTTTGTGTATTTGGAATCTCAAGATTTCATATAAATTTTATGATGGAATTTTCTACTTCAGCAGGAAACGTTGGGAATTTGATAACGGATTACATTAGATCTGTAAACCACTTTGGGTAATGCTGACATCTTTCAAGCCATGAACAAGAGATTCCCACATTATATTCTGAACATCTCTAGTATTAAAATCTGAAAAATACAAAGTATTCTGAAATAATGTGCTCACAAGTTTCAGGTTTTTTTGTTTGTTTGTTTTTGTTTTTCAAGGTAGGGTCTCACTCTATGTCAGGCTCACCTGGAATTCATTATGTATTCTCAGGGTGGCCACAAACTCATGGCGATCCTCCTACCTCTGCCTCCCAAGTGCTGGGATTAAAGGCATGCACCACCATGCTCAGCTGAATTTCAGTTTTTTTAAAAATAAGAATGCCCAATTAATATTGTCTATTTAAATATTTCAAAATCCAAAATTCTGGAATCTAGAACAGTTCTGGTCCTGAGTTTCAGATAGCAGATACCCAACTTGTATTTGTATCTTCTTTAATTCCTTTATCGATATTTTGTTGTTTTCAGGATACCAGTCTTTCACCTCCTTGGTTATGTTTATTCCTACATATTATACCTTTTGATACTACTGTGGATGTGGACACAATATCTTCTTTCTTTGCCTCTCTCGCTCCTTCCCTTCTCCTTCCTTCTCTCTTCCTCTCTTCCCCCTCTGTTTCCCTTCCTTTCCTCCTTTTCTTTCCTCTCTTTTCCTCCTTCTTTCCTTTTTTTTGAGTCAGGGGCTCACTATGTAGGACTGGCTGACCTAGAACCTACTATGTAGACCACGCTGACCTTGGATTACGGCACTATGCTGCCTCCCAAGTGCTGGAACAACTTTCTTAATTTACTTTTTGGATTACTCACAACTTGTGCATACCTAGGACATCTTCTGCAGGTAGATCTGATCTGAAAGAAATGGTAGATAAGAAATGGAGAAGGGTTGAAGATGGACTGGAGCCTGAGCAGCTTAGAAGAGAGTTATGAGGAAGATACAGGGAGAGTACTTTAGGAAACCGAAGTTGAGAATTCAGTTTTGCATATGTACCGTTTCCTCAAATCCATATTCCTGCCAAGACCAGACTTGGCTTTTTCTTCATGCATCAGGGCTATCAGAACTCTGGTGAATATGCACGATTATGGGACCCTTCAGTTCTCAGGACTTTTCTCCCCATGTATTTATCTCCTCTTTCCCTCCCATTACAATAGAGCCTTAAAAAACATTCATCTCAGTGACCCTATCCTGACCCCATGTAGTGGTTTGATTCAGATATCTCCCATAAACTCTTTTGAAGGGGCCCGATGCTCAAGGAGTGTTCTGTTCTTCAAAGTCTGCTTTATTCTGTCCTGGATTAACAAATTAGCACCCCACTTGGTATTGTGGAATATAAAAAATGCAGGAAAGAGAGGGTCATTGAGTTTGCAATGTAGTCTTGTATTTTGGAAACCGCCATGGGCAGTGTGAAGCAGGTTTGCTGGATGCCTGCATGGAGACCCAATGGAGCCTTGAGGATGAACTGTGGGTTGCAGTGGAGACCCAGTGGCAATGCTGGGGCCATGAGATGGCTGCTAAGGAAAGCTGCTGGCCCTGGATGAAGTTTTCAAGGACTGTGAGTAGCCTAGCTGGTGGGGTGGAATTGGAACTCCAGACACTTGTTGCTGGTTAGAATTACTGGACTTGGAGACTTGTCACTGGCTAGAGTTGTTGGACTTGAAGCTATAGAGTTTGATATTTTCCCTGTTTGTTTTAAATCTTGTATTGATTGAATATTTCTTTGCTATGCCCAATGCCATCTTTTGCAGTGTGAGTGTTTATTCTGTGACATTATGGGATTTTTTTTTTGGAGAGAGACAGAGAGAGACAGAGAGAGAGGGAGAGGAAGACAGATAGAGATGGGCATGCCAGCAGCCTCTCAGCTGCTGCTAACAAAATCCAGATGCATGCGCCCCCTTGTGGTCAAGTGCAGCATTGTGCCCTTGCGTCACTTTGCATCTGGCTAAACGTGGGACCTGGAGATTGGAACTGCTGGAGACTGGAACCAGCGTTCTTAGGCTTAGGAGGCAGGTGCCTTAACCGCTAAGCCATCTCTCCAGCCCGACATTACGGGATTTTTGAAGAATTTTTTGGTATTATGGCTCAGTTAAAAGACCTTGGATTATGGGGATGTTTGAACATCATTAGGATTGATAAAAACTATGGGGACTTTAAAGTTGGACTGAATGCATTTCATTTTACAACATGGATGATTATCAGTTTATGGGGCCATGAGTGGAATGTGGTGATTTGATTCAGTTGTCCCCCATAAACTTGGGTATTCTGAATGTTAGGTTCCCAGCTGATGGAGATTTGGGAATTAACACTTCCTGGAGGTAGTATTCTGTTGGGGACAGGCTTATGGGTATTATAGCCAGTTTCCCTTGCCAATATTTGGCACACTCTTCTGTTCCTGTTGTCCACCTGATGCTGGCCAGGAGGTGATATCCACCCTCTCCTCATGCCATTGCTTTCCCTGCCATCGTGGAGCTTCCCCTCGAGTCTTTTTTCTCACAAGCTGCTCTTGGTGATTTCTACTAGCAATGCAAACCTGAATGCAACACCCCAAGTCCCCCAAATCTAACAATCTCTGTTTTTCAAGGCATGGTCAATGGAGTAAAAATAATTGCACTAAGTCCACCATGGGTCCTAAATAATATGAAATAATATTAAAATTAAGATTTATTCAATACATACTTTGTGTTAAGTACTATTGTAAGCCCTTCACATGTACTGATTTATGCAATCTTCACAATGTTATGAGAAAGAAACTCTATTATCCTCCTTTACAGAAGAGGGGCTTGAAGGACAGAGATTTTAAGTAATCTGCTTGGATTAACAGCTGGCAAGCAGCCCCTATCTGCTAAATCAGGCAGCATGGCGGCTGAATGTGTCTCATGAAGCTATAGTAAAAAAGTGCTTCCCTACTTACATCAAAAGAACAGTAAATGTGCCCCATGATTCTTTCACATACTGAAGTCTGAGTTTATGATTCTGTGAAATACATATATGGTCTGTCTTCAGAAGGTGGAAAGCAACTAACTATAAATTAACCCCTCCGTTTCCAAAGCATTTACACATTTTTTTTTTGAATGCTGGGGTTTGAACCCAGGGCTTTGTGAAACACTACGCTACTGATCATCTAGATCCCAACCCTTTTCTCTGTATTTCTGACCACATGTTTTTCTCTATATAAGGAAACTCAAATACCCACTTGCCAAACAGGTCACCCCAGAACATTAGAAACCACAGGAATGCATCATCATTTTCCACTATAAAATGCTTAAAAGCTTTCCTATATTATATAACCTTAAGGTATTTGATTATCAGGAGCCAGACCATCTTATCTCACTTGCTCAAAGCTGCCCAGAACACCAATGTTCTGAGGCGTTTGTACTTGAATACAAGGTACAAAACTTAAAGTGGTAGAAAACCAACTCTATACTATTTAATCTGACACAAAGCCAGATGGTCGGTGGGTCATGAGGACAAATCTCTTTGATGAAACTCATCTCAGCAATCTCCCACAGCAGCAGAGTGAAGGAAGTCTGGTGAACTCTGTGCTGTGCTGAGACTGTCTGGTCTGCATCTTCTTTCATCGGCAACACTACTTTTTCCTTTTTGTCTCAAAAGCTTCTGTGACTTTTCCAGAAACCATTTCTCCATGCCCTGATCCTCACCTCCAACCCCTGCACAGCCTGATCTTCTGATGTTATCTGTCTGTGCTTTTTACTGTTCCTTTCTTTAATAGCTACTCTCCTAAGTCTTTTCCATCAGGAGAAAGCTGATCTCTTACCCCCCCTTTTTTTTTAAAGACAGGGTCTCTCTCTAGCCCAGGCTGACCTGGAATTCACTATATAGTCTCAAGGTAGCCTCGAACTCATTGCGATCCTCCTACCTCTGCCTCACGAGTGCTGGGATTAAAGGCGTGCACCACCATGCCCAACTAAAGACAGGGTCTCTTGTAGTCCAGGTTGATCTTGAACTTCTGATCCTCCTGCCTCTGCCTCAAGTTTACGGGCATGTACTACTGCCCCAGGCTGGAAAACCTTGGATGATTCCCTACTTAGAGAGCAAAATCTACACTCTATAATATGTGATTCAATTCCTTCATAGTCCATTTACTCATCTAATATCCATTCTTAGCCATAGCTTCCTTCACAGTATTCTTTGATGATCTGACATTCCCCTCTCCTTTTCTCTGTGGAAATTGATACCTGAATTGCTTGAATTTTCTCTCAGTCTCCAAGTAAGTCTGATTCATTGTTTGAAATTCAGCTCAAATGTCACTACCTCCTCTGTGAAGTGTCCATGACTCACTAAGAGTATCATTACTCTGCCTCCAGACAGTAACTCCCATACCACAGTATTTTGATTATACCTGTCTGTCTTCTCTATAGAAGGTTAGCTCATTTTAAAATTTATTTAATTGTTTGCTGAGTCAGTGTGACATTCCAGGTCCTTATGTGAACCCTAAGGATTGAGAATGAATGTATTCAGAACACTCCAATCTTAAGAAGGTCCTCTGTACTGAAAAAAAAAAAAAAACCCTCAACCTTAAACTCTTATAACATTTGTAAGGTTTCTATATGAAAAGTGTTATTAATTTACCTAATTATGAGAGTATGAAAGATATTAGAATATTTGTAATATCTAAAACAATTGGTCATATAAGTTCTTAGCTCAAATGCCCATGCTTTTCTAGTTCTGAAATGGTTAATTTCTGATAAATATAATAAAATTTATCCTACCATCCAACAATCTTTTTGTGACTACAGAATCCTTCTATAGAGGAAATATCTTAACAGAATATATATTACTTCCACCTACCCATAGTTTGGAAGGAAAAGCAAACCTGGGAGCCTGTCATTTTTCAAAGATTAACTGTAGAAGTGAAAAATAACCATTTCCCCTGACATAGGGGAATTCAGTGTACTTCCTCATCCTGACATGCAAATGCATTCTCCACTTAGTTACTTCCTTAGGACGAAAGCAGGTAATAAAAACTTATTTCAGGCTGGGTGTGGGTGTGGTGGCACCCGCCTTTAATCTCAGCACTTGGGAGGCAGAGGTAGGAGGGTCGTTCTAAGTTCAAGGCCAGCCTGGGATGACATAGTGAATTCCAGGTCAGCCTGGGCTAGAGAGAGCCTAACAACAACACAAAAAAGATTATTTCAATAGCTAGAAAGTCTAAGAATTCTACACACTCAAAATATTAAAGTAAGAAACTTTACAAGTTTCAAATATTTTAGAAATTATATGGATTTTTCATTTATTTTACTTTTTAGCATATAGACATACAAATAATTAGGTTTCGTTATGGCATTTTTTCATATATGATTTTTTGTTTTTCCTTTCCTTCCCCACCATAGTCTCTGTTCCACTTCCATGTAACATGGACCTTTTACCCTTCCCCTTCATCACCCTCTAGCTAGCTTATGGCCTATTCCCTTTCTCAATCCCCTTATTTACATACACACAGACATTCAAAGTTAGGACCTGAATATGATTTTTGTCTTTCTGGATCTGGATTACCTCACTTAGTATGATCTTTTCAAGCTCCATCCATTTTCCTGCAAATTTCTTAATTTCATTTTTCTTTACAGCTGAAGAAAACTCCATTGTTTATATGTATCACATTTTCATTATCCACTCATCAACTGATGGACATCTAGGCTGATTCCATTTCCTTGCTATTGTGAACAGAACAGCAATGAATATGGATGTGTAAATATGTCTGTAGTAGGCTATAGAGTCCTTAGGGCATATGCCCAGATGGTCATATGGTAGTTCCATTTTTAGCTTTTTGAGAAACCTCCACACTGAGTTCCATAGTGGCAGCACCAGGTTACATTCCCACCAACAAAGAATTAAGGGTTCCTTTTCCTCCACATCCTCACCAGCATTTTGCTGTCATTTCTTTTCTTTTGTTGAGGCAAGGTCTCACTGTAGCCTAGGTAAGCCATGATCTCATGGTGATTCTCTACTTCAGTTCTGGAATTATAGTTGTGAGTCACCACACCTAGACTCTCTATTGCATCTAGGCTGGCCTTAGACTTGTGAGATCCCTAACTCTGCCTCCCATGTCCTAGGATCATGGCATGTACCTCCATGCTGAACTGATTCCGGTAATCTTACACACATACACACACACACACACACACACACACACACACACATCCCTGCACCCCGACCCACCCCCATCTACATAGTACACACATGCACATATACATGCAAACACATCCAAGCAAGCACAGGCACGTATGTGCAATGCAAACTCCCCCACTTCTTTTCTTTTAAATTAAAAAAAAATATTTATTTATTTATTTATTTGAGAGAGACAAAGAGGAGGGAGGGAGAGAGGGAGAGAGAGAGAGAGAGAGAGAGAGAGAGAGAGGGGGGAGAGAAATGGACGTGACAGGGCCTCCAGCCACCCCACATGAACTCCAGATGTATGCGCCCCCTTGTGCATCTGGCTTATGTGGGTACTGGATCCTTTGACTTTGCAGGCAAACACCTTAACCACTCAGCCATCTCTCCAGCCCTCATTTGTTTTCTTAATGACAACTGTTCTAGTTAAGGTAAGATGGATTCTCAAAGTGGTTTTAATTTTCAAGAAATTATATAAATTTTCTCAAGGTGGTATTTTAAACTTTGGAGACCATGAACTTATTAAACTTATGATTTATTCTTCAAAAATAAAATAAAGTTTGGGGCTGGAGAGATGGCTTAGCACTTAAGGTGCTTGTGTGCAAAGCCTAAAGACCCAGGTTCAATTCCTCAGGACCCATGTAAGCCAGATGCACAAGGTGGCACATGTGTCTGGAGTTTGTTTGCAGTGGCTGGAGGCCCTGGAGTGCCCATTCTCTCTACCTTTTTCTCTCCATCTCCTTTTCTCTCTCAAATAAATAAATGAAATATTTAAAATGAGTAAAATTTAATTTTTCTGTTTTAGGAATCCAGTTTGACTGCTTTGGGATTACAGAATGTGCTGTTTAATCATGATTATCAACTGGATGGGGTTGACAGGTGCCTGGAGAATTAGAAAAGCACATCTCAGGGTGTGTCTGTGAATCTGTTTTCAGAAGCATGAGACCACCAAGGGCTCTGACCTCATTGGTACATCCCACTGATGGAATTCAAGTTTGCTTTGTAATTTTTAAAATTTTTAAAAAATTAATCAATTCATTTATTTGGGGGTGGGGAGAAAGAGAGAAAGCGAATGAGAACGGGCGTGTCAGGGCCTCCAGCCACTGCAAACGAACTCCAAATGCATGTGCCACCTTGTACCTTTGGCTTACATAGGTATTGGGGAATCAAACCTGGGTCCTTATGCTTCACAGGCAAGCGCCTTAACCACTAAACCATCTCTCCAGCCCTGTTTTTTCATTTTTAAATTTATTTGTGAGGGAGAGAGGTATAGAGAGAAAGAGAAAAGAGAGAGTGTATGAATGTGTAGGGACAAACCGGGTCCTCTTGCTGCTGCAAATGAACTCCAGACACATGTGCTACTCTGTGCATCTGGCTTTACGCAGGTATTGGGGAATCGAAGCGGGGTTGACAGGTTTTCTAAGCAAGCAATTTTAACTGATGAATCATTTGCCCAGCTCCAGTGATTTAAACAGACTATTGAGAGATCATAAAAATGTAGAAATGGCTCACTGAGGGTATGCCTTCTGAATTTTGACAAGGACTCATGTAGCTCAAGTTGGTCTTGAACGTACTATGTAGGCAATTATGGCCTTGAACTCCTGATACTCCTGCCTCCACCTCCCAAGTGCTGAGATTATAAGCATGTACCATTACACCTGGTTTGAAGGTACCTTGTCCCTAGCCCCTTCCTGTCTCTCCTCTTTGCTTCCTGGCTGCCATGATGTGAACCAGTTTCCTTTGCCATTCCATTTCTCCATGATTGTTTCTGCCTTGTCACATGCAATGGTGCCATTGAACAGAAACTCCTAGAAATGTCCACCAAAATAAAGCCAAGGCATTAGATTTTCATCTCACATATAAAAATGATCTCATGTGTAAATATTACACTATGCCAAGAGAGTTACTTACAATATGTGGCTCTCCTTGCAGCATGTTATATAGAAAAAATAGCTTCAAGATAACATGTTGTGAGTGAAAAATGAGAGTCTCTAGACTTACTGTGTTTCCTATGCTATTAGTTCTGACTTCTCTTTTAAAAGAGCTGAAGGTTTCAATCAGTTGTGTTGCTGCCACTTTCTTATTAAACTTTAATAAGCTAAGGTTTTTAAGCCACATAAAAATTTCATCAAGCATTTCTCAACCTTGGGGAAAATGGAAGGAGGAAAAAAGGTCAGAACATCACTTTCCACTAAAGCACTGTCTAGAGAGGGATGCTTTAAAGGAGCCACAAGCAAATGCTAGCAAACAAATGTGCCTATTTGTGGCCTGTACCAGATGGTGAATTTTTACTTCTTCATCACACACAGGACCCACAGAGTGTGCTAATTAAAGCACTATCATCAAAGAGCAGGCTCCTGGGACAACCATGAGCTTTTCCTTCAAAGATCCTTGGGTGTGACACGTTCAGCCCTAATACAATCACAGAGCTTTCGATCAAAAACACTTTCAGAGGTGCTCTGAATCATCTGCTCTCAGTGTTCACAGGGCACTATATTAAACAATACAAACCTTATCAGAGGAGATGGCTCAGTGGTTAAAGGTGCTTGCTTGCAAAGCCTGCTCATACACACAAATAAATAGAAATATTTTTAAAAACCGAAAATCTTTAATCTATTTTTTTAAGTGTTACATAGCATGCCATAACACAGAAGAAGGAAGTAAGAAGTGGCAGTCTAGAGACTGGGACTTGAGTGAACAGAGGATGCCAAGCTCCCTGGGCTTCCTTATGGGCCCCATATGGTCTCAACAATGTACTACAGAAGCTTCCAACTAAGAACTGCTGGCAGAAAGAGCCAAGAAAAGTGTGATTCCCCTAGCCAACATTCCTGGAGAAGAGGACACCAGTGTCAGAACACCTTCTGGGCAATGCTTACTCTACTGCAGCTAAATGCCAAGAAAATCACATTTTCTCTCCCTAGTTCCACCAGCATCCAGTGGAAAGGTAGTTTCCTACCCTTGCTCCGAAGAGCAAGCTGTGCACTGACCTAAATGACATGCAGAGAACACCCCACACAATGGTAGAACACACTTTTCACTCATGTACACATGAAACATTCACCAGACAAATCTTAGGAACTAGAAAAGCACTGAAATGAAAACATTTCTCTGATCCTAATGGAATCACACTAGAAATTATTGATAAGAAGCTAACAGCAAAGTCTCCAAACAATTGGAAATTAAGCACTTCTTAATAATACATGGGCCAAGGAAAAGCACACAATAGGGTGTGGTGATCTATGCCTACAATCCCAGCACTCAAAAGGCTGAGGCAGGAGGACAGACTACATGAAAATATAGCATGTTAAAATGTATGGGGCAGAGCTGAAGAAGTTTTTGCAAGAGAAATTATAGCACTAAAATGCCTGTATTAGAAAAGAGGAAAGTTTCAAATGTGCGTTTAAATCTAAAAGGTAACACTTTAAATTCTGAGAAAAAAGAAGAAAATCTTTAGGATATTTAGAGCTAGGGAGAATTTTTAGAATACCAAAAGTACAATTCATAAAAGGGACAACTCATAAATTAAACTGCATCAAAATTAATTGTTTTTGGCCTTTAAAGGACTGTTAAGTTGTTGAATCGACAAACTATAAACTGAGAAGGAAGTATTTGCAAAACACATATCTGGGCTGGAGAGATGGCTTAGGGGTTAAGGTGCCTGCTAAGCCTAAGAACGCTGGTTCCAATCTCCAGCAGTTCCAATCTCCAGGTCCCACGTTTAGCCAGATGCAAAGTGACACAAGGGCGCAAGGCCGCACTTGACCACAAGGGGGTGCACACATCTGGATTTCATTCACAGCAGCTGAGAGACTGCTGGAGCGCCCATCTCTATCTGTCTTCCTCTCTCTCTCTGTTTCTCTCTGTCTCTCTCCAAAAAAAAAACAACAAAAAAAAAAAACCAAAAAACACATATCTAACAAAGTACTTTTATTTAGAATAAAGAAGTTTAAAAAGATTTAATTGCAAGCACAGAGAGAGAAAGAATGAATATTAATGGGTACACCAGGGCCTCTTGGCATTGCAAATGAACTCCAGATGCATGTGTCACTCACTTTGTGCATCTGACTTTACATGGGTACTGGGGAATTGAACCCAGACTGGCAGACTTGCAAGCAGGTGCCTTTTTTTTGAGCCATCTCTCTAACCCTATATAAAGAAATCTCAAAACTCAATAGCAAAGAACAATTCACATACAACATAGGCAGGAAACACATCAACATTCTGTCATGAATAGTTTATGGGTCCCATCCCTCCCTGAGGAGTTATTGAGGAGTTAATGATTGCTGGGGAGGGGGAAGTGGGGGAGGAAGACAACATTTTCTTCAGTGATGTAACCACAGGTAAGGTGTCTATGCTCTGGTAGGTAAATCCCCACCCACGCAATGCAAGCAACCCTAGTTAAGAGTCACTGGGTTACCAAGAAAAAAAAAAAAAAAAAAAAAGAAAACGTCAAAGTACAAGTGGGATAAGAGAAGACAATGGAAGGTGAATATGATCAAAATACACTGAACGGGGGCTGGGAAGATGGCTCAGTGATTAAAGTCACTTTCTTGCAAAGCCTGCCAGCCAAGGTTTAATTACCAAGTCACTCTGATAATCTAGATGCAAAAAGTGGCACAAACATCTGGTGTTTGTCCACAGTGGCAGAATCCCTCGAGCCCTGCCCCCAACCCTGTGCAAATAACTAAAATAAAATATACTAAATAAACATAAAAAATAAATAAATAAGAAAATGGGCTAGAGACATAAAGGGAATTTCAGTGAAGAAAAAACACAGGCAGCAGACAGGCACTTGAGAATTTATTAGCATTAGTGGCCACTGGAGGAATGAACATCAGAACAGAACAAATATTATCACACTTAACATAATAAGACTCGTAATACTAACAAATATTATTACACTTAACATAATAAGACTGGCAATACTAATGGCTGTCAAGGACTTGGAGCCGCTGGATCAGTCGTACGTTTCTAGTAGGAATGTAAAATGGTATAGTCACCTTGGAATAGAGCACTGCAACTTTTTACAATAAACTGAATATGTGCTTCCCATAGTAACCTCAGACTGACACTCTTAAAATTTACATTGTGTCGAGAAATTACACCTTTAAAAATATTTTATTTATTTGAGAGAGAGAGAGACAAAATAGGCAGGTAGAGAGAGAGAGACAGAGAGAGAGAATGGGCGCACCAGGGCCTCCAGCCACTGCAAATGAAGTCCAGATGCATGTGCCCCCTTGTGCATCTGGCTTATGTGGCCCTGGGGAGTCGAACCTGGGTCCTTTGGCTTTGCAGGTAAACTTCTTAACTGCTAAGCCATCTCTCCAGCCTGAGAAATTACCCTTTTATTCCAGACAAATGAAGACTCATGTTCACACAAGAACTTGTACCTGAATATTCATATCTGATTCATTTATAATAATCCCAAACCAAAACTAACCCAGATATCCTTCAATGAATTAATAGCTAAACAAATTATAGTACATCCACACCATGGAATAAATTACTCAGCATTAATACAAACAACTTAGAAGGAACTCATGAGAACTTTTAGAGCCTCTCTGCAAGCACTCCAACTCTGTCACACATTGCCTGCTTCAGCAGGTCTCTGGAACTGTGGTGCAATACTCCATGACCACCTCAATCTTGCGTCTTCCATGCCTCCAAAACCATTACTACATAGACAACACTGCCAACTTCCACTGCCAGTTTTGGATGATGCCTGGTCCCCTTGAACCATAGTTACTGAGATCTCTGTAAGCTTTCTAAGCTGACCTTAGTTGTGTCTGAGTGGGGAATCCTTTCATTTTAGGCTTTCTTCTTTCAAGTGAATTTGGAATTTCACAAGATGATGCTTTGCCCACAGCACACTTCTGTTGTCCCAGTGCAGTGTAAAGAGTTTCTCTTCAATGGTGCTGAGCTCTTTAACAATTAAATCTGCTTTCTCAGCACCAACCTGAATGTTACCCTGTCTTGAGATTTCCTTTAGCTAACAAATTAGTCCATTACATTTAAGTTCAGCAGAGTTTAAATTCTCAGGAAGTGGACAGAATACAGTTTCTTTCATAGCATGAAGCATGAACTGCCTCTAGCCCAGTTCGTGTTAATCCTCGTTTCCCTCTGACATCCCATGAGTGGGTCTCTGCTGTCTGCATCTCTCATAATTCTTGGTTTCCAAGCTTCAACCAGAATGGCCTACTAAACTTTTCTTACAGTATTCAAGGGCTTTTCCAGCCCCAAAAGACCCCAGCTCATCCACATTTCTATCAAAAACTAGTTCCAAGGGCCTATAAACCCACATGGTCAGGTTTATCCAGCAACAGCCCCACTTCCAGTATCAATTTTTCTGTTATTAGTTACTGTCTTATTACTGGAACAGAATACTTGACAAACATTAGTTTAAGGGAAGGGTTTATTTCAGCTTACAGTTCCAGGTTATAGTCCATCATGGCAGGGAGGCATGGATGGCAGTAGGAGCTTGAAGCACAGCTGGTTACATCAGTACACAGCAAGGAATCAGAGAGCAATAAATGCTGAAATACAGCTAACTCTCCTTTATATATAGTCTAGGACCTCAGCCCACAATTGAAATATGTTTTCCCATCTCAATTAACCTAATTAAGATAATCCCTCAAAGGCATGCCCAGAGGCTAACCTAATCTAGGTGACCCCTCACAAGTGAGTCTAGGTCCTGTCCAGTTGACAATCAATATAAACCATCACAAGAGATAAGAGAATACAGCACATAATCTGATTCAATCAATCTGGGGGTTTCTTACCTTGCTACATAGCTCAGATCTTTCTATGCCAAAGCATCATCAGAACAACGAAGGATGAAATCCAACTCTCCCATACAGATCTGAACTCACTGTGCTATGAGAAGATGAGCTAACTTGGCCTCAGAGCAGTCCGTAAGCAGTTCACTTCTTAGTTCCCTATAGGAAAGGTCTAGGACACGGACCTCACAGTTCAAAACATGTTCCTAGAAGTACCACAGAGAAAGAAGCATCCTCTGGAGTCTCTTTCCTCTGGCTAGCCTACCGCCTCTACCATGTCCTTCTTTATCACTCAGCCAAAATTCACTGAGTATTTAGGACACACAGATGGATTTTCTAAAATGGCTAGACTGATCTCTTCTATCAATACTTCTCATCTTGTTCCTGTGTCTGAGTTTGGATATGACAGGGAATTTATTTTTAATTGATTTTGACTCTGAGTAGATAAGATATATTTCAAAATTACCACGGGTAAGAGATTCCCATGGAAAAGGATGCAGAGTGAAAGCTCCTTCTTCCTACTTGCAGCTCCCCTCTCCAGAGACAACCAAAGGTGCCAGTTTAAAAAGATGACTTTATGGTATTTCTCCAGATTAAAAGAATTATCTAGATCACCTCTTGACATTATACTATGTACTTAAATAGACTATTATCAATGATCACTACAAATGTAACAATTTCTCCTTTTAGGTATTGATAAGTTCCTAAAATATTTCTGTAAATATGTTTTCAACAAATCATCATGACTAGGGTGGAACACTTTTTTAAAAAATAAAACAAATGTGTGCAAGATGTATGATCACAATAGGTATTTGTGGGTTAAACTGGTAAGAACCATTCATTATAGAGCTCACCTGGTTCCTGTCTCGAGCATTTGTGTACCTGATCTTCTGAATGAAGTAGAATATGAGCCATGCTGAAGAAATAATCATCAAAACAATAAAGGATATTGACACGAAGACCAGAGAGCCACGGCTGAAGTTCTTTGGCGGCATTCGAGTTCCAACAGCTATTGTCATTTGTACAGAGATGTTTTTCTCCAGATAACTCAAAATATCCTTACCCCTCAATTCTGTTATCATGACAGCAATAATATCTCCAGTGCCTGTAATATAAAACAAATACATACACTCAAGTGATGTTTGAAATGTATAGAAATATACACAAATATACACATGCATTCCTTAGAAAAGCAAAGTGGTTTACTAGTTGGAAGGGTTTGCAGTTGTGTGCTGGCAGCAAGTGGAGTGCGCACAGCACCGACTTAAACAGACACAGGCATAACACGATGGCAGTGCTACAAGTCATGTTAACTTGTATTACAAGTGCATTTACAAAACATTACTGGTTAGAGAGATGGCTCAATGCGCGAAGGTGTTTGCTAGTAGAAAACAGGTTACTAAGCTAGCCAAAGGTGACCAAATCTGGATGGGTTTGCATTATGTTCATAAAGTCCCAATTTCTTAAGAAAAGTGTGATTATTTATGGTATATTTATTAAATACATTTCTTGTAATCATTTTAGAAGCCATTGTTTTTTTTTTTTGGTTTTTCGAGGTAGGGTTTCACTCTGGTCTAGGCTGACCTGGAATTAACTATGTAGTCTCAGGGTGGCCTTGAACTCACGGCGATCCTCCTACCTCTGCCTCCCGAGTGCTGGGATTAAAGGCATGCGCCACCACACTTGGCTAGAAGCCATTCTTGAGTGTCTATTGTGTGTAGAACCAGTAGAGGAACAGAAGACACAAGGCATGGGGCTTTATTGGCATCCCTGAGACTTAAGACACAAACTTGGCAACAGGGCAAGAACAAAGTGCTAAATGGCAGTACTTTTTACCAATTACAGTTGAAACTAATTTTGGTGCTATGTCCAGATCTGACTGGAGTAAAACTTATTCCTACCTTCTTCTATACCTACTTTCTTCTGAAACTCACACCCATGATTCTACTCCTATGTGTCCCAGGCTTGCCTTAAACTTGAAATTCTCCCACCTCATCCCTCTAAATGCTGGGATTATAGGTGTGTATACTGTAGCTAGTTATGTCCAACGAACTCAAGTTATTCTTTAGTCAGGTCCAAATTTCATCAGTCTAGATTGGTACCAGGATGGCATCAATAACTTTCACCTTCTAATAGAGGTCTGCCCACAGCCACAATTTATATAAGTTAATTACAAGGGTGATCTTAAGATGCCTTTCTCACATGACTTCCAGGAGCAGTAGTGTAGTAAAGGCAATTAACTTTCTCTCCCATGGATAGCAGACAACCGTTACCCCATTGCTCCTCCACCAAAGGAAGAGTATTTTAAGGAAACAAGCTTATCACTGAAGCAGCAGTCACAGCCATCCAGAAGTAACGAGCAAATTTTATCATTCCTTTTAATCCTTTCCCAAGAGCCTCTAGGAAAAACTGGAGACCAGGTTTCTCATTTTATTTTGAGAAAGAGAAAATCATAACCACTTATCTGCATGTGAATAAGATCTGTGTATTCAACTATAAAACATCCCCCAAACCCAAACAAGTAGACTACTATAAAACTTGACTTTTGAAAGGCTTCTTCAATGAACATTAAAAAAATTTTAATTTGGTTTTATATGTTTCATTTATTACATTTAGCTAAAAGACCATCCTAATATGGAGTTAAAACTACATGCAATAGAAGTTCAATAACAAAAGGAGTTTTATGAAAAATATAGCCCAATAAAACATGTATTTGTGAATTACCTTATTCAAAATTATTCCAGCCACTTTTCAGATCAGCAGTTTATCAGAATAATGATTAAAAGTCTATGAAAACAAAACTGCAGGAATAAAGCTATCAGTAAGTTAATATCTAAATACCTTTCTGAGATTCAGAGTTATTGTCAATAAGTTAGAGAAAATTATAATATTAACCAAACTTAAATTTCTATTGAAAAACCTGAGATTTGTGCTTTTAAAATGGTGTTCAACAGGCAATGATCTGTGGTACAAGATACCAGGTATGGCTATAAAGTAACTGAGACGGATCCCACAAACAACATATGACAATCAGTCTCATTGCTTTATAATCACACCAGGTACAAGCGGGCTTAGATATCAGTTCTGAGGCTCCCTCCTGAAGACTCAAGCTGGAAAAGGAGTGAGGAGAGTTGCACAGGTAGCCAAGGGAACCAATCCAGGTAATGTCATTCAAAGAATACTAAATGGATGCACCAACTATTCTCAACAGGAAAGCTGTTTGGGAAAAGAAACATTATTAGTTCAACCTCCCATCAATATTATTGAGCATACACTATGATCAAGCTCTTTTCACTTTGAAAAATTTCCCCTTTCACTTCTCAAAGGAAAGGCAA
Organism: Orientallactaga sibirica; assembly: GCA_036365145.1. Lineage (NCBI taxonomy): Eukaryota > Metazoa > Chordata > Mammalia > Rodentia > Dipodidae > Orientallactaga > Orientallactaga sibirica. The sequence goes on along the minus strand of JAEOAD010000045.1, from coordinate 673,645 downwards.
TTAACTGCCCTTTTTTGACATGAAAAATGCACCTGCTATCAGGGGAGCAGAAGTGAATGACAAAGAGAAGCCAAGTCCAGGCACAGCTTGTCATGCTAGCACAAGTCTACTGGGAAGAGTGCTGGCAAATAAATAAATAAACGAATAAATAAATAAATAAATAAATAAATAAATAAATAGGACTACAGAACCACCAACTCACTGAAATAAATACTCTAAAGGCACTGGGTTCTGACAGAATCAGACAAAGTTACATAGGAAACTCCTCTAGAAGAAAAGTCCCAGGTTGGGGAAGTAGCTTAGTTAGCAGAATGTTCCTAGCATACATTAAGTCTTTGGTTCAGTCCTCAGCACCGAACTATAATCCCAGTACTATAATCCCAGCACTCAGGAAGCAGAGGCAAGATGATTAGTTCAAAGTCACCCTTGGCTAAGAGAGTTGGACACCAGCCTGGGAAGCCTGTCTGCACTTAGAGATCCTGACTTAAGGATGCTTCTGACACTTGACACAGATTTGAAGGTTGGTCCAGACTCAGGAACATTTCAGGTTAGAGAAAATTTACCCCCAGTATAAAAGTAGGATTAGAATAGCAATGACTGGTAAGAGAAGGAAGGAGTAATTAGGCTGCGATGATGTAGACATGAGAGAACTTTGGAACATTCATCAACAGCCTCAGATTAATTCATCAGAAAGGACAATAAAATTAAAAATCTACTATAATACTTGCTTTCAAATATTTTCCTGAAAACCTTTTTCCTTTTCATTTTTTCATGGGAATTTCTTTCTTAGTACTTAAGCCTGGCTACTTTAATAAACAATTCCTTTCTTTTATTTTGGAAATTTCAAACTCACAGAACAGTATCAATGCTATATGAATATTTATGTTCCTTTTATTCAGGCTTATACCAATTGGTAACCCTTTTATTCAGGCTTGTACTAAAAGATACTTTGGCCTTTCTCCTTTTATTTTTTTTTCCAAATATTATTTATTTATTTGAAAGGCAGGTGGGAGGGAGAGGGTGGAAGGGAGGGAGAGAATGAGCATGTAGCCACTGCAAAATAACTCCAGTTGCATGTGCTACTTTGTGCATCTGGCTTAGGTGGGTCCTGGGGAATTGAACCTGGATCCTTTAGCTTTGCAGGCAAGTGCCTTAACCACTAAGCCATCTCTCTAGCCCCTTTGTGTTTTTTTAAAGGACCAATTAATAGTAAGTCACAACCAACAGGACATTTCATCCTTAAATACCTCAGCAATGTCTCTTAAAAACAAAGTTTAGATGGTCTTAATTCACTTACTCATATACATTCACTTCTGATATATTGCAGTCCATATTCAAATAGCTCTGACTCAGCTAAGAAGGATTGTTTTGTGTTTTGTTTTGTTTTCTACACAGGATCCAACTAGAGGCTGTAGACATTGTGCTGGGCTGTCTTGTTTTCTTTCTTTCTTTCTTTCTTTCTTTCTTTCTTTCTTTCTTTCTTTCTTTCTTTCTTTCTCTCTTTCTCTCTCTCTCTCTCTCTCTCTCTGTCTCTCTCTCTCTCTTTTGAGATAGGATCTCACTCTAGCCCAGGCTGACCTGGAACTCATTCTGTAATCCCAGGCTCTTAACTCTGCCTCCTCAGTGCTGGCCTGAACTACACTGCTTTTTTGTAGAGTCCAAGCCAGATGTTTGTAAGTGCCCTTAAATCTGGACTTGTGTGATTATCAGTCTCTTACTGTTAGTAAGAAAACCATAAGCAATTCCTTTCCCCTTTTTCTCCTTTTCCTTTTTTTAAAAAATTTATTTTCCCCCTCCCCTCTCATTTTCCCTTTCCTTTCCTTTTTTCTTCCCCTCCCTCACTGCAAAAAGGTCCAAGAAGAGAAAAAAATGAGCTGAGGTACCTATTAGTAAGTGGAGAGAAATAGCTTACTGTTTTCATGTGTGTGTGTATGTATGTATTTGCAAGGAGAGAGAGAGAGAGAGAGAGAGAGAGAGAGAGAGAGAGAGAGAGAGGGAGAGAAGACAGACAGAATGGGCACACAGGGCCTTCAGCCACTGCAAACCAATTCCAGACACATGCACCACCTTGTGCATCTGGCTTACATGAGTACTAGGGAATCAAACCTGGGTCCCTTAGGCTTTGCAGGCAAGTGTCTTACCTGCTAAGCCACCTCTCCAGTCCCCAATCTTACTGTTTTCTAAGGAAACAACATCTTTGTGCAAAATCCCATTAAAAAGATTAACAGATGAACCTGTGTGTTATGTTCAAATCACCTGCCAAAGGAATTTAAAAACTCAAGAGGCAGATATATTTTTTAAATATTTAATTAATTTCTTTATTGGAGAGAGAGAAAAAATAGCAGATAGATAGAATGGACACACCATGGTCTCCAGCCATTGCAAACGAACTCCAGAAGCATGTGCCACCTTGTGCATCTTGGCTAGGCTTAAATAGGTCCTGGGGGATTGAATCTGTGTCCTTAGGCTTCCCAGGCAAGTGCCTTAATGGTTAAACCATCTGTCTAGCCCATGAGGCAGATATTTTTAGGAAACTTCCTGTTTAGAAAATTCTCTGGGGGATGCTGAATTCTCACATCAAGTGCCTTCAATGAGGACTTTACTGTAACATGGTTATCAGGGTTCAGCGGTTAAAGCATTTGCTTGCAAAGCCTAACAGCCCAGGTTCGATTCTCTAGTATCTATGTAAAGCCAGATGCACAAAGTGATACATGCACCTGGAGTTCATTTGCAGTGTCGAGAAGCCCTGGCAAGTGTGCTCTTTGCTGGCAAATATATAAATAAAAATAAAAAAGCATGGTATCAGTTCTTTCTATAGCAATCACTGAACTCTTCACATTATAAGAATACCACATGTATATTAAGTGAAGAAAGATCTAAATTACTTTAAGAGTTCTAGAAGTGTTGCTGACCTTAGTCAGAGGTTTTCTACACTTGAGCTAAGCCCTGTGCTGTGTATGTACAAGTTGAATCTGTTCACTGATGTCCAAAGTTTTCTCTGCACTCTCACGTCCACTGTCTTAAGTCTTAACTGCTTATTTACAATACTTTCATTTTTTTCAGATCCTCATTTTGGGACTGGGTATATAGCTCATTAGGAGAGTGCTTGACTAGCATGCATGAGGCCCTAGGATTGATCCCCAGCACTGCAAAAACAAGACAAACAATGACAACAAAACAGTAGAACAACAATCCTGACAAATGTAGGGGACAGATTTCTTTTTCAAAAGTTTTTTTTTTTTTTTTTTTTTTTTTTTTGAGGTAGGGTTTCACTTTAGTCTGGACTGACCTGGAATTCACTATGTAGTCTCAGGGTGGCCTCATGGTGATCCTCCTACCTCTGCCTTCTGAGTGCTGAGTGCTGAGATTAAAAGTGTGCACCACCACGCCCGGCTAAAAGTTTTTTTTAAAAAATATTTTATTTATTTATTTACAAACAGAGATATAGAGAGAAGAGAGACAGACAGAGAGAATGGGCATGCCAGGGCCTCTAGCCACTGCAAACAAACTCCAGGTGCATGTGTCACCTTGTGCATCTGGTTTCACATAGATACTAAAGAATCGAACTTGGGCTGTTAGGCTTTACAGGCAAGCGCTGTAACCACTGAGCCATCGCTCTAGCTCCCGAGATTTTTTTTTAAACTTAAAAAATATTTTATTTATTTAGTTGAGAGAGAAAGAGAGAGAGAGAGAGAGACAGGGAGGCAGATAGACAAAACAGGCACACCAGGGCCTCTAGCCACTGCAAATGAACTCCAGACGCACGTGCCACTTTGTGCATCTGGCTTATGTGGGTATTGGGGAATCGAACCTGGGTCCTTAGGCTTCACAGGCAAGCACCTTAACTGCTAAGCCATTTCTCCAACCCTGAGATTTCTTTCTTTCTTTTGGCTTTTCAAGGTAGGGTCTCTCTCTAGTCCAGGCTGACCTGGAATTCACTATGTAGTCTCAGGGTGGCCCTGAACTCCAGGAGATCCTCCTGCCTCTACTTCCTGAGTGCTGGGATTAAAGGTGTGCTCTCCTGAGATTTATTTATTTATTTATGTTTTGATTTATTTTATTACTTATTTGAGAGAAAGAGGAAGAGAGAGAGAAGGAGAGTGAGAATGAGTGCACCAGGGCCTCCAGCCACTGCAAACGAACTCCAGATGCATTCACCCCTTGTGCATCTGGCTTACGTGGGTCCTGGAGAGTTGAAACGGGATCCTTTGGCTTTGCAGGCAAACGCCTTAACCACTAACCCACCCCTCCAGCCCCTGAAATTTATTTTTAAAAATATTTTATTTATTTGCAAGCAGAGGAGAGAGAAAGAGTGTCAGGGAAGGAGTGAGGGAGGGAGAGAATGGGAGAGTCAGGGCTTCTTGCCACTGCAAATGAACTGTAGACACATGTGTTACTCTGTGCATCTGGCTTTATGTGGGTGTTGGGTAATTAAACCCAGACTGTGAGACTTTGCAAGCAAGTGCTTTGAACTGCTCAGCCATCTCCTCAGCCACTGAAATTTCTTCCTAGTTTCCTAAAACAAACTTAACCTGTCACTCTTTTGTTCAAATGCCTCTTGTCAATTAAATAAAGTCCAAACTCAGGCTGACATTCGAGGCACTTTGGGAGCCAAATTGCTCTCAATGTATCTGGTGGGTCATGTTTTGGTGGTCACTCCTTGCCCTAATGAAACTGCAGGTCAAAGTGACTGATGGTGGTCCATGCAGTTTAAGCATAATGGAGATGCCAGGAGGAGGAAAACCGGGAAAAGCTGGAGAGAGCATCCAAGGAACTGGAAGCATCAAGAAAGCCAAATAAAAGGAAAGAAATACCTGAAGCAGGGGTCACAGAACAGGACCCTGGAGTTTGAGACTTGTGATACAGTGAGATGGTGAGTTAGGGAACAACGATGGGACCAGGTTCCTGAAGAAAGGGAATGGCTTGAAGGGCCTGAGGAAGAAACTCAGGAAGCTCATTTAAAGTTGCTAAGGGGGCTGGAGAGATGGCTTAGCGGTTAAGGCATTTGCTTGCAAAGCCAAAGGGTCCCAGTTCAATTCTCCAGGACCCACATAAGGCAGATATACAAGGGGGCACACGCATCTGGAGTTTCTTGGCCTGAAGAGATGGCTTAGCAGTTAAGGCACGTGCCTACAAAGCCTAAGGACCCAGGTTCGATTCTCCATGTCCCATGTAAGCCAGATGCACATGGTGGCGCATGCGTCTGGAGTTCCTTTGCAGTGGCCAGAGGCCTTGGCGTGCCCATTCTCACTCTCTCTCTCTCAAATAAATAAATAAATAAAAATAAATCTTAAAAAAATAAAGTTGCTAAGGATGACAGCAGAACTATAAGTGGGTATGGTATGGACAGGCAAAGGAGTAAATAACTATGGCAGAGAAGTACAGTGTGTAGCATGAAACAGAAAGTGTCAGGACAGTGCACTGGCTTGAAAGCAGCTGCAGTGAGTCAAGAAAACACCAGCACATTATGTAAAGTAACTGCAAAGGTTCGTAAACCCAGTAAGGTTTGAAAGCAAGTCTTCAACGAGGTTGATATATGCAAGCCAAATGTGTAAGCTGCTAAATGATGCTCAGTCACTTATAATTCCTGAAGATATTGAGTAGGTTGCCTTCAAAAAGAACAAGGATTTACGGAACCTATATTCCTTTACATCTTGGATAAAAATGTCTTCAATGTCACACAAGTAAAGCCAAAAAGTCATTGCACAACACTGAGAAGTCAGTTTCTTTTCTTCTTCTGTGATTTCTTGACTCTGTACTTTCATTAATAACCTGTTAGGTTCTCTTCACATCATAGAAAAGAAAAGATGGCAGGAACACAGACATGCACATAACAGAAACTATTTCCTTCTTAAAGAGAGGCAGACATGGGGAACAGAGTGGAGACAGGCAATTAGAATTGCAAATCACTAGTCACAGAATTAATTTCAGTTTAAAGACGTTGGAGTGGTCATCAACCTTCAACATAATATAGAGACTCCTGATTAATTACTGATTTTGTAAGTAACTGGTTCTATCTACAGGTAGATTAAGTATAAGGAAGGTCTCTTAAACAAAATACAGACTTTTAAGTGACCATCCATGGCTCTTGGTTCTGTCCCTGGGAAAAGCAGCATTGAATGAAGTAGATACCAACAACTGCAAGGTATCTTATTATATGCATCATGAAGAAAAAGTCATTATAAGAAGCATTACAATTTCAACTGGCACATCCCAAAATCAATGAAATTTCCTTTTCCACACAACAATCCTTCAAAGTCATCTTCCCTGGAACCCTCCTTCAGGATTTAAAAAAAAAAATTTTTTTTGTTTATTTTATTTATTCATTTGAGAGCGACAGCGAGGAGAGAGAGAAAGAGAGAGAGAGAGAGAGAATGGGTGCACCAGGGCCTCCAGCCACTGCAGACGAACTCCAGATGCATGCACCACCTTGTGCATCTGGCTTACGTGGGTACTGGGGAATCAAGCCTTGAACCAGGGTCCTTAGGCTTCATTGGCAAGCGCTTAACCGCTAAGCCATCTCTCCAGCCCTCCTTCAGGATTTTTTAAAAACTTTTTTTTTAATTGACAGCTTCCATACTTATAAACAATAAAACATGATAATTCCCTCTCTTCCCCCACTTTCCCCTTCACAAATCCACACTTCATCATACCCCCTCCCTCTTTCCATTAGTCTTTTCTTTATTTTGATGTCATTGTCTTTTCCTCCTATTATGAGGGTCTTGTGAAGGTAGTTCTAGGCCATGTGAGGTCAAGGATATCAAGGCCAGTTTCTATCTGGATGATTGCATTGGAAGCAGTCCTACCTTCCTTTGGCTTACATTCTTTCCACTACCCCTTCTGCAATGGGCCCCAAGCCTTGGAAGGTGTGATAGAGATGTTTCAGTGCTGAACACTCCTTTATCACTCCTTTTCAGCACTATGGTGCCTTTTGGGTCATCCCAGTAGTCACCATCATCTGAAAAGAAAAGCCTCTCTAACCAAAAGTGAGAGTAGCATTAACATATTGGTTTGAATGTTAATGCTTACAGGGCAGTTTGGTGAGCATAATATATGCATTTAGCCAGACAAGAGCAGGCATTATACTCCTAAGGCTCATGACCTCCCCCACGATAGGCTTTTGATTAGGTTTTCAGTCCCAGGCATGTATTCCCTTCCATAGAGGGGCCTCCAGTCCAAGTAGAGAGCAGATGGATTCCTCTACAACAGACATGCCCCTATTGCACCTGTTCCATCATTTGGCCTGGCTGGCCAAGCTTGAGGCTTCCACTGTCCACTGTTTTCACTGCTGATGACTTCTGTCTCCCATAGGGCTGCATGTTGTGCAGCTTTTTCTAGCTTTCTGTCAGCTGGTCTACAGGAAGGAGGTTTTCAGCTCAGTCCCAGCTTGATTTCTCAGTGACCTTGCAACCCAGACATGTGGAGTCTTCAGCAATAGGTCTTACCACCTATTTCTGGTGAGAAACCAAGAGCCTTGGCAATAACCTATAATGATTTAGGGGCATTAGGGACCTCTATGGCCAACAACTCACTGGAAGGTATTCCATCCCTGGCACTGAAATTTTTCTAATAACAGTCTATGGCTTTTGGGTGGTCCATTATCCAGAAAAGTAGGTTTTCATATGGCTTATTCACAATAGCTTTTTGTTTTGTTTTGTTTTTGGTTTTTCGAGGTAGGGTCCCACTCTAGCCCAGGCAGCCCTGGAATTCACTATGTAGTCTCAAGGTGGACTTGAACTCACGGTGATCTTCCTACTCTGCCTCCCAAGTGCTGGGATTAAAGGTGTGAGCCACCATGCCCAGCAATATCCTGAAGTTTGATTAACCCTCCCCCCCATCACTTCTTTTATTCCATCTCTTTGCCTGACCTCGCTTAGGCCATTCCAACCCCAGTAATCTGTTTGTCTACTTACATATCTACAATGCCATCCCCTTAAGTCCTCCCCTCCCCTCCCTCCCTTGTAGCCCCTTTCTAGCTTATTGGCCTCTGCTACCAATTTTTACTCCAGCTCTCACACAAGTCTAAACATTTGTAGCTAGGATCCACATATGAGAGAAAACATGCAACGTCTGGCTTTCTGGGCCTGGGCTACCTCACTTAGTATAATCCTTTACAGACGAATCCTGCAAATTTCATTTTTATTACTGCTAAATAGAACTCCATTGTATAAATGTACTACATCTTCATTATCCATTCATCAGTTGAGGAGCTTCTAGGCTGGTTTCCTTTCCTAGCTATTGTGAATACAGCATCAATAAACATGAATGTGTAAGTATCTCTAAGGTAATGAGAAGAGTCCTTAGGATATATGTCTAGAAGTGCTATAGTTGGGTTATATGGTAAATCTATTTATTTTATTTACTAGAGAGAGAGAGAGAGGGGGAGAGAGAGAGAGAGGCAGACACACAGAGAGAATGGGCACACCAGGGCCTTCAGCCATTGCCAACAAACTCCAGAAGCATGGATCACCATGCGCATATGGCTTACATGGGTCCTGGGGAATTGAACCTTGGTTCTTTGGCTTTGCAGGATAGCACCTTAACTGCTAGCCATTCCCCCAGCCCCCGGTATATCTGTTTTTAGTTGTCTCAGGAACCTCCACACTGATTTCCACAATGGCTGTACCACACTACATTCCCCCAACAGTGTAAAAGGGTCCCTTTTTCTACATCCTCACCCACATTTATTGTCATTTGTTTTCTTTATGATGGGCATTCTGACAGGAGATGAAATCTCAAAGTAGTGGTAATTTGCATTTTCCTGAGGACTAAGGATGTAGAACATGATTTTAGATGTTTATATGTCATCTGTATTTCTTCTTTTTTTTTTTTTGGTTTTTCGAGGTAGGGTCTCATTCTGGCCCAGGCTGACCTGGAATTCACTCTGTATTCTCAGGGTGGCCTCGAACTCAAGGTGATCCTCCTACCTCTGCCTCCCGAGTGCTGAGATTAAAGGCGTGCGCCACCACGCCCGGCTGTATTTCTTCTTTTGAGAACTCTCTATTTAGTTCCATAGCCCATCTTTTAATTTGTTAAGTTCTTTGTATATCCTAGATATTAACCCTCTGTCAGCTGTATAGCTGGCAAAGATTTTCTCCCATTCTGTAGGTTGCCCCTTTGCTCTATTCACAATGTCCTTTGCTGTACAAAGCTTTGTAATTGCACGAGGTCCCAGTGGTTAATTAGTGGTTTTATTTCCTGAGCACCTGGTCTTCTAGTGTAGAAATTCTGTTCTCTCCTTCATCCATTCTATTGGTGAGAATTTCTATAGGTTTTCATTTGACTTATTGTGTTTTTCACTTCTTGTATTTCTTTCTTTCTTTCTTTCTTTTTTTTTTTTTATTTTTTATTTTTCAAGGTAGGGTTTAACATTAGCCCAGGCTGACCTGGAATTCACTATGTAGTTTCAGGCTGGCCTTGAACTCATGGTGAGCCTCTTACCTCTGCCTCCCGAGTGCTAGGATTAAAGGTGTGCACCACCTTGCCCACAATTCTAGTATTTCTAGTTGGTTTTTCTTTACTATTTCGATTTCCTTACTCATGTCATGTACTGACTTCCTTATTTCATTAAATTGGTTTCATGTGTCTTCTTTGATTCCTTTGATTTCTTCTTGATACCTTCTTTGATTTTTTTTTTGAACATAGTTATCATTTTTTTGAAATTTTTTCTTAGGCACTTCATCTAAATCAGTCTCACTGGAGGTCATTTCTGGTGGATTTATAATTTTTGGTGGAAACATACTGTCTTTTTTGTGTTTCTTGTATTATAATGTAGAGATTTTTGCATCATGGGTGTAACAGACAGCTTCAGGTTTGCTGACATGAACTTCCAGACCAGGCACAGTTATGGAGGAAGGGATATTATTTATTGAGGCTTACAGACCCAGGGGAAGTTCCATAATGGCAGAAGAAGTTGGCCTGCCTTCACAGGGCCAAGCAAAGAGAGAAAAGCCATCAGCCACACAGCACAGCACACTTCAGGAACTCCCACTAAGCACACTTTGCATATCTTTACAATGGAATCTCAAACCCACCACCACTCCTTAAGAACTGCCCAGTGACATTGCCTCCAGTAAGGTGGCTGCAGAGGCAAACTATAAATTAATAAAACACTGAATATATTGGGGGCCATATATTCAAACTACCACATGGGTTAATTTGATGCTTGAGTTTTCTTATTATCTACAGTATTCTTAGATATATAAATCTGATGTTATAAATCTTCCAGGTAAGAGCTTAAGGTGCCAGGTGTGGCTCTTAAATGACTCTCAGAGTAACAGCAGAAGGGACCTTAGGTGTTGGGTTTGCCTACTATGTGAGTGAGTATTCTAGTAGGCTGGGTGGAGCAAAATACAGGCAAATTCTAAAATTCTACTGAACAATACACACATTCAATTAAAACCAGCAGGGAGTATTTAAAGGATGTATGTTGCTGTACCCCTTTAATCCTATCACCTGGGAGACTGAGATTTCTGTTTTGTAAAGGGTTCTATGCCAACCTGTGGCCAAGTGAGACCCTGTCCCCATGGATGACAAGAAGAGACAAAGGCAGTATAAATCAGGAAGCAACAAATGACAACCCCAAAATATATCTTATTTAAGAATGGCAAAACTGACCATCCATCAGATTTAACCATCAGTTGCTCTGACATGGAAGGTGTGATTGGCACTTCTAATGCACGCCTGTACACCAGGCTTTCTTGGTGGGTACTAACCTGGTGTAAGTAGGCTCTATTACTTCTTGGGAGCCTTTGGTCTCAGCTATGCAACATGTCCACGTGGGTCCCTCTTTACTGTGCTGTGGGCTCAGGTAGGCTGGCTGAGTCTGTGGCTGCTCTGATTGCCTGTGCTGGGTGCTGTGTAGCTGAGTTCCCTTCCCCAGGTCTCCAGTGGTTTCTGGTGCTGGTAGTTGGGGGAGGGAAGGCTGTGGAGGGTGCATGGCTGCTTCCCCTATCCTCTTCTTCATGAGCAGCTCAGCTGGTCCCTGAAGTCTTCTCCTTTAGATTTCTCAAGTTTGTGAGGAGGCTGGTGCGAGTGGAAAATCCCTTCACCTGGCTTCTCCTGCAGCTCAGGCAGAGTGTGGTGGCTGTGTGAGCCCATGCAGCTACTAGAGCCACATCTGCCTGCTCCTGTGGTTTCTAGAAG
>JAEOAD010000045.1:0-57500 GCA_036365145.1 Orientallactaga sibirica | reverse complement strand
TAAACCTCTTCATTGTCCCATGGAGTGACAGCTGTCACCTGGAAGTGTCCATCCTGATACTGCACACTCTGACTCCCATGAAACTGGAATGTCTTTCCACAATCTGGCTGGACACACAGGAAACAGGTATTCAACTAATAAATAAAAATCAGTGTCATGGAGCATTTCATCAGTACTGATGTGTGCTCAGCCCAGAAACTGAACCAAAGCTGGGAGATGAATGCTTGCCAAGGTCCACTGAAGTCTTGATTTGAGTGGCTTATGTGTCAGGGTGGAGGGTAGAGCGGGAGGGGACTATGACTGGAATAGTGGAAGGAGGGTAGTCAAAAGTTTGGGTAAAAGATGCCAGTTGTGGAGAAGGAAATGGACTCAGAACTGGTCCAGACTGGGTGAAAGAACAGATGTAAGGCTTAACTAGGGATCAGCTAAGGTGGACCCCAAGCATTTAAAAAGAAAGTGAATATAAGGTGGTACATCTGACTGAGGGGAAAGATAACTAAATCATGTGAGGAGATATCAAGGATTTAATATGAAATATGTTACGTTTGATGTCCTTGTGAAAGGAGGAAGAAAAATAAAAGACATGCAAATATAAATAATTTAAAAACTTGAACACAAAGAACTCGACTTATGAAAAAGGTCCATTTAGTGGTCATATCACATGAATGAGAGAAGTTGAGGTATAAAAACAAAAATAACTTACTGGAGATCACACAGCTCTGGCTAAACAGATTCTCAAGCATGGGCAGTGCCATCACACAGCCTATCATTTATCATTTGACTGCAGCACTTCTTTGGGACCCCAGACAGGCTTAGGTAGTCTGATAGTTGGTTAAGTTATAAGGGTCATGCTGCTGTCTGAATGTCTCAAATGCTGGGGCTGCACTGGAGGGCTGTGGAGCCTTCAGGAGAAGTGATGAGAGGTCAGTCCTTAGAGGACAGGCTTGAGGTCTTACAGCTCAGCTTCACTTCCTGTCCCCTCTCTGCTTGCTGACAGGATGTGATGTGATGTGAGCAGGTGCTTCACAATTCTGCCAATGTGTTTCTACACTATGCCAGACTACCGTCTTGGAAATATACACCAGAATGAACCCATCTTCCCAGACCATAGAATGAAGAAATTCTTTCTAAGTGACACATCTGACAGGGTATTAATGTCTAGGATATGTAATGATCTCCAAAATCTACACATCAAGAAGACAAATTATCCAATTAAAAATGGGCTATGAAAAGAAATAAAAGGGACTAATATTTTAAAACATAGTGGCTGCTGGGGAAGGGGGGAGACATTTTATTCAATGTTGCAGACAGTGGAAGGTTGCATGAACTCTAGAAAATAAACACCACCATTCTTGTGTAAGCAACCCTCATTAAACTGTGTAACTCAAACATTCACACACACGGTCACACAAAGTAGCAAAGACATCCACGTAGAAGAGGGACTACTAGGTGGGAAGGAGGAAGAGTTCAGTGGGACAAAGAAAAGAAGGTAATGGGAGATGATTATGGTCAAAATACATTATACACATGTACAAAAGTTGCCAATAAATAAAATTAAGCTAAAAAATTATCATACAAAGTGTCTAGGATATTCATGATTTTTAAGGTGACTAACGTTACCTCCACAAGGCCTGCATGATAGGAGGGGAAACATGAAGACATCAACATTGAAGAGAAACTAGTTAGAAAGAAGAGATTCAATGGAGGAGGATCATGGTGGGGAAGGGAGGGTGGTGGGAGAGGGTTATGATCATGGTATATTGTCTTCATTTATGGAAATTGTCAATAAAGGTACTTAAATTTTTTATGCAGTTATTTAAGAGAAAGAGAAGGAGGGAGAGAGAGAAAGAATAGGCACGCCAGGGCCTCAGCCACTGCAAACAAACTCCAGACACATGTGCTACCTTGTGCATTTGGCTTACATGGGTCCTGGGGAATCGAACCTGGGTCCTTAGGCTTCACAAGCAAGTGTCTTACTTGCTAAGCCATTGCTGCAGCCTCAAAGAAAAGCTTTTAAAAGGGCTGGAGATTTCTCAGTGGTCAAAGATGCTTGCTTGTAATGCCTGATGACTTGGAGGTCCTGGCTTGCTCATGTTCATTCATTTGTTCTCTCTTCCCCCCCCCAAATAAACACATGAATTATTTTTTAAGTTTACAACAACAAAAAAAATACTAAGTACCCTTCCTATATACCAATATCCAATATGGCTGTGGAGATGGTTCAGAGGTGAAAGGTGTTTGCTTGCAAAGCCTGCTGGCGCTAGTTGGATTCCCCAGTACCCATGTAAAGGCAATAGCAAACATGCTGAGGATGAAACCAGGGAAACAATCCCATTCACAATTGCCACAAATAGATAGATAAGGTAGACAGAGAGATGAATCCCAGCACTCGGGAGGCAGAGGTAGGAGGATCGCTGTGAGTTTGAGGCCACCCTGAGACTACCAAGTGAATCCCTGGCCAGCCTGAGCTACAGTGAGACCCTACCTCAAAAAAAAAAAAAAAAAAAAAAAAAAAAAAGCAATCTACACAGTCAATGCAATCCCCACCAAGACCCTACCACCATTTGTCTCTCTCTCACACACATACAAAAAAAAACCTCTTAAAATTAATTTGGAAGCCTGAACGACCTCAGATAGTTCAAGCAATCCTGAGAGGAAAATAAAGGAATGAAATAGCCAATAAAAATGGGATGATAGGGCTGGAGAGATGGCTTGGCAGTTAAGGCACTTGCCTGCAATGCTTAAGGAAACACGTTTGATTCCCTAGGACCCACATAAGCCAGATTCACAAGGTGGAGCATGTGCCTGAAACTCCTTCGCAGTGGCTGAAGGCCCTGGTGTGCCTGTTCTGTCTATCTGCCTCTTCCTCTCTCTCTCCCCCACTATCAAACAAGTGAATAAAATATTTTTTAATGGGATGATGTTGCAGTCAGGTTTGCACTGTTGGTAGAAATCACCTGACCAACAGCAGCTTGTGGGGAAAAAAAGGTTTACTTTGGCTTACAGGCTCGAGGGGAAAGCTAGCTCCATGATGGCAGGGAAAATGACGGCATAAGCAGTGGGTGGACATCACCCCTGGCCAACATACGATGGACCATAGCAACAGGAGAGAGTGTATCAAACATGGCAAGGGGAAGCTGGCTCTAATTCCCATAAGCCCACCCCCAACAATACTCTACCTCCAGGAGGCTTTAATTTCAATTGCCATCAGCTGGGGAAACTGGCATTCAGAACACTTAAGTTTATGGGGGACACTTGAATCAAACCACCATATTCCGCCCCTGGCCCCCATAAACTGATAACCATATATGATGTAAAATGCAATGCATTCATGGAACCTTCAAAGTCCCCATAGTTTTATCAATCCTAATGATGTTTATACATTCCCCATAATCCAAGGTCTTTTAACTGACCCATAATACCAAAAAAAAAGTCCTCCCTAATCCCATAATGACACAGAATAAACATTCCCACTGCAAAAGATGGCATTGGGCAAAGCAAAGAAATATTCAACCAATACAACATTTAAAACAACCAGGGCAAACATCAAACTCTGTAGCTCCAAGTCCAACAACTCTAGTCAATGACAAATCTCCAAGAGCAATAATTCTAACCAGCAACAAGTCTCTGGAGTTCCAATTCTGCCCCTCCAGCTAGGCTACTTACAGTCCTGGAAAACTTCATCTGGGGCCGGCAGCCCTCCTTGGCAGCCATCTCATGGTCCCGACATCTCCACTGGGTCTCCACTACAACCCAAGGTCCATCCTCATGTCCCCATGAGGATCTCCATAGAGGCATCCAGCAAACCTGCTTCACACTGCCCATGGCCACTTCTAAATTACAATATCGCATTGCAAACTCAATGACCCTCTCTTTCCTGCATTTCTTTTTTTTCTTTTTTCTTTTTTGGTTTTGCAAGGTAGGGTCTCACTCTGGTCCAGGCTGACCTAGAATTAACTATGTAGTCTCAGGGTGGCCTCGAACTCTCAGCAATCCTCCTACCTCTGCCTCCCAAGTGCTGGGATTAAAGGCGTGCACCACCACGACCGGCTTTTCTTTCCTGCATTTCTTATACACCACAATACCAGGTAGAGTGACAATTTGTTAATCCAGGGGGGGGGGGTGGGAATAAAGTAGACTTTGAAGAACAGGACAGTCCTTCAGCATTCAGGCGCCTTCAAAAGAGTCTACATTCTTCCTGTTGCCCCAGTGCAGGTCAGCTGGCTCAATCTCAAAAGTTATAATGTCTCGAAAAATTTGTAGGTGAACAGGCAGCAGTTTAGGCCCAAAGATTTCATTTTTTCTGTGTCACATCCCTCTGCTCATATCAGTTCATTTCTAAGCAAAGCAACCCTGCACAACTTCTCAGGACACTGGCATAACAGCAAGCGTCTCACACCAACTGCTAGCCAAGTCCAAGTAAAGCTCCTTCTCTCCCTCATAAGCCAAACCTCACAGTCTGTAGTTCTTACTGCATTCAGGCCTTTCAACTCTGAGCAGAATAGTCCATCAAGCTGAACTTACAGCACTGCAAAGTGTCTCTTAGGCCAAGGTTTCAGATCCTCTTGAAAACCAACTCCAAAAGGCCAAAACCACATTCCTTAGTACCATTTCACTGTTGCAGTCAGGTTCGCACTTCTGGTAGAAATCACCCAACCAAGAGCAGCTTGTGGGAAAAAAAGAGGTTTGCTTCGGCTTATAGGCTCGAGGGGAAAGTTCCATGATGGCAGGGAAAATGATGGCATGAGCAGAGAGTAGACATCACCCCCTGGTCAACATAACATGGACCATAGTAACAGCAGAGTGGGATAAACACTGGCAAGGGGAAGCTGGCTATAAAGCCCGCCCTCAACAATACCTCCAGGAGGCTTTAATTTCCAATTGCCATCAGCTGAGGCAACTAGCATTCAGAACACCTAAGTTTATGGGGGACACCTGAATCAAACTACAACAGATGATATGTTCAATTTAACAGGAAAAATATCCCACAATTTCAAAAGACAATGAAATAATATTTTTCTGAAAATGACAAAAATTAGCAAGGTTGAAAACAGCGCTGGGCTTTCCCAGTTGCAGCATGTTCTTTGATTTTCGTAGTACAAGTCACACTAGAAGAGAGAGTAGATAAACTTGGATACAGAAGCAGATCCAAGAAAGCTTCACTGTCCAGCACCGACTTCATGACAGACAGGATCAAGCAGCCAGCCTGGGGTGGCAGAGACACAGGACAAGGACATTTGGTGGAGCAACCCTGGCTGAGTCCTACTCCCCCCAGCCAATGGCTGATGATGGCTGCACGTCCAGTGGCATTTGACCAGGAGAAACACCTGACCATGCCATAGCAACTCCCAGCCGTGTAGGGGAGCAAGAAGAGTGCAGGACAAAAAACAAAACAAAACAAAGTGCACGACAAGAACTGAAGAGAAACCAGAGGCTTCTACAATGAACTGTAACGGGGTGCAGGAAAGTCCTTGAACCCCAAACCCCACGTTCGTTCCTAAGTTTAATCAAAGACTTAAAAAAAAGACTGAGAAGGGTAATGATTAAATTATTACATTTGCTGAGGGCAGTACAGTGCCAAGGAAAAGCACTAACATGGCTAGAGATCCCACATGGAGTGCCTGGAAAAACCACAGAAAGAAAGTTCAAGGAGCTCCTGCCATGTGGGGAGATGGAGGTGATAAAGAACCCATGTGGAGAGTAAGGCCTAGGTGCCCCAGGTGAGGGAAAAACTTACCCACAGCTGGAAGTCCCCAAGTGGTCAGGGAGCCTGCCCTCCCCTTGTAAAGGTATTTATAACTTTAGGATGGTGGGCTGTCTTCTGGCTCAGGTGAACCAGGCACACAGCTGGTTGGTTAGGGCTAGGGGCTCTCAGGAAGAGGCTGGCCCTGGCACCAAGTTCCAGGGGATGAACTTGACCAACCACAATGCTTAAATCTTATGAAGACCTCTCTCCCAGGAGGGGTCCTGGTTGCTTGTGGAGAAACAGGTCTAGGAAACTAGGCAAGAGATAAGAAGTCAGATCATCCTGGATTTCTGGCAAGTGCAGACTTTCTTTTTTTTTTTTTTTTTTAACCTTCAGGGGTCCAGTTATCCTAACTGTATCCCCCTCTCAGAATGACAGGGACCTTGGAATGAGAGCCTTGTCTGTCTCCTGATGCCCAGCTTCGCACACCTTACCACATAAATCTCAGAAGAGGCTGCCATGGATCAAAATACAGAAAAGAGGACCCCATCCAGGGGAAACTGGGGCAGGGTAAGCTCAAGGGGCCTGCAAGGACCTGGGCATGGGAAGCCTAAGCTAGTGTGTCCCAGCCACAGACAGTCAGTCACCCTCCCCCAGCACTGCAGGGGAGCAAGCACAGTGCCAGCACCAGCACACTAAGACAGGTGCTTAGGTGGACAAGGCTTCTGTGCCCTCATCCCAGAGTTCACATCACAGAATGCCACAGCTGCACACTCTCTTTGACTTGCAGATCTGAGCTTCAAATTTCTAGATAAACAGCTGAAAGTCAGAATGTCTATAGAGAACAAGGTGCTAGGATGAGGCAGTGGCAGCTACTGTGAGAGGACACTGGAACACATGGGAGCACATGGGAGCAATCACAGGAGGGCAGGGTTTAAGCAGGGGTGGGGATTAGGGAGGGATGGGATGGTGGGAGGATGAATCAAAACCAAGGATATGTGAATAAGCCATATGGAAACCTACTATTGGTAAACCAATTAAGATATAATTTTTTTTTTTTTTTTTTTGGTTTTGCAAGGTAGGGTCTCACTCTGGTCCTGGCTGACCTGGAATTAACTATGTAGTCTCAGGGTGGCCTTGAACTCTCGGCGATCCTCCTACCTCTGCCTCCCGAGTGCTGGGATTAAAGGCGTGCGCCACCACACCCGGCTCAAGATATAATTTTTGAAGAAGTGTTTCAGGGGGCTGGAGAGATGGTCCAGCTGTTAAGACACTTGCCTGCAAAGACACTAAAGACCTGGGTTTGATTCCCCAGAATCCACATAAATCCAGATAAACAAAGTAGCACGTGCATCTGGAGTCCATTTGCAGCAGCTGGAGCCATTTTTCAAAGGTAGCAACATGTTTGTGATGGCTAGCAATAATGCAATGAATCAACCCTCCGACATGAGAGAGTTAGATAGGACTTCCTTCTCAGTTACATGTTTTTCAGTGAAGAGCTACATCACATAGAGCCTTTGCCTTCACTCTCATTAGGAACTCTACATGTGCCCCATGGAGGGTACTAGTACTCTGCTCAAACACTGGCTTAGAAAGAAGATGACAGAGAACCCAGGCAAAATGAAGCTGGGAACAGAACCAAACCCTAGATCTGCAAGAAGACAAGATGAACCAGTACTAAAATCAGTAGCTCATACTAACTTCAGATGCAGTACTGTGCCACATGCCTTAACTCAGTGGTTCTCAACCCAGTGTGATTTTTGTTCCTTGGGGATATTCTTAACTGTCTATCTTTTTATTTTTATTTTTGAGATAGAATCACAGCATTTCCCCAGTGGTCTCACACTCATGTCCCCCTGCTTTAGACTCTCAAGGACCCAAGAATACAGCAGTGTGCCATCCATGGCCTCTGGGAGGCAGTTTTGAATGTCATTGCTGTGGGGACACAGAGCCGCTGGAATCTAGTGGGCAGAAGAACTCCCCGCAGCAAGCTATAATGCACACCAAATATCAATAGCTCCGAGTCAATCGTCCCTTTCTGTGTCATTCAACCATCCCAGCAAATGAATGACTGACAGAAGAATGTAAGGAACGCCACTCCATAATGACTTTAATACCAACCTTCCCTTCTGCTCTCCAAACACAATGAGGGGGACTCTGCAGAGAGAAAGTCACCATGCCAACAAAATCACTGCCGGACCTCAGCTCAGGGGAAAGGGATTCACTGAAGACAATCTATTTCATTTGCAGGTTAATTATTAAACTGAAAAATTACAGGGACAAGGCAAGATTCACCAAGTATTTTAAGAATAGTACAGCTGCAATGTTCCTGTCTTATAGCCAAGGCTTCTGATTCCATTGCAAACAAAAAGCATCTATGCATTAATGGGAAAATTACAGAAATTCCTTTGACAGCCCAGCAAGTTAGTGATATTTCCAATACATACATGGTTCTATAACCTGAGCACTATATTTCCTTCTTCAATTTGAGAACCTTTGTTTCACAATAAATGAAGCCATTTAAATACCAACACTGTAAATGACCCCCTCAATCTCCAAAACAATTTTGCTCATAGAATTAGCACAACAGACTTGAACAGAACCCAGATGGTACATAGATGGGTGCTCCAACACATTATTAAACAAGTATCAGGCTGCTCCTTAATAACCAAACCTCCCAGGCCAGGAGGAAATATGTGAGGAATGATATAAAATAAAATAATCACAGTTAGCTGGGTGTGGTGGAACACACCTTTAATCACAGTACTCAGGAGGCAGAATTAGGAGGATCACAGTGAGTTTGAGGTCACCATGAGACTACATAGTGAATTCCAGGTCAGCCTGGACTAGAGTGAGAACCTACCTTGAAAAACCAAAAAAAAAAAAAAAAAAGGGGAAAATGCACTAAAATAAAGGACCCATATTTCATGACAAAATGTGTAAGCATTTCTAATACATGTTGCTTTTCAAAGATGACATAATACCTTCACCACAGACCATTACAAATACAAATTATTTTACACTTACCTCCTGTAACTTGGACTGTATCTACTGGCCCACAATTGCCAAACTATCTAGTGGACAAATGGCCCATATCATTGTGAGAAAGATCATACCAAGGAAATCCAGCAAATGAGCCAAGCTTGCCTTTTCTACCTGAAAATAATAAAGATAGTGAAAATTATATTTAACAAACTAAGACACTGCAAATGTATATTTTCTAGTTATTGTGCAAATCACACTAAATAACCACATGTGTTTAACAGGCCTTCACCAACCTAGATCCAAAGTGCTGTCTTTAGAGGACGTGTCTTGCACAGGCTCTTGTCCTTCTTTTTGCTTGCATACCTACAAGTCTCATGTGCCTTTAACTCACATTTTCTGAGTGACTTTCAATCAAGGGAGAATGATGGGTCCCTTAACCTACAGTTTTGTTTATATGCTCAGCACAAAAACTACAAAATGGCCACAACTACCCCCATGGATAGATAATGAGTCTGAAATGAAGATTTTAAAAAGTTCCCAGGCCAGGTGTGGTGGTGAACACCTTTAATCCTAGCACTTGGGAGGATGAGGTAGAATGATCACTGTGAGTTCAAGGCTAGCCTGAGACTGATTCCAGGTCAGTCTGGGATAGAGCAAGACCCTACCTTGAAAAAACAACAACAACAACAACAACAACAACAAAAACCTTCAGAAATTCACATAGTTATTAGTACATGAACAAAACTCAAGCCCAGGCTACTTCAGTTGCTAATGCAGACATTCTCTCTTTTTAAACAAGTAATGTGTTTATCATCAGACCATCTTTCCAAAGAAAGATGAAGCATGTTATAACAGACGAATCCATTAAAACAAGAACAATTCAAGAAACGATTAAAAGTTTATTTTAAATGAGTCTTTTGAGGTGCCTCTTTAGTGCAGCAGGCAGCGCATCAGTCACAGAAATAATTCTCCGATCTTTATGACCTAACACATGAAAGCATAACTCAGTTATGAAAGTTTCTAGCTATATATGTTTTGTACTTCTCACCAAAGAACTGGATCCTATGAATTTTCAAATTTAATTAGAGTAACCAAAACAAGGTTTTATATAAAATATTTGTTTCACATAGCAATGTTAATTGAATTGAACCTTTGTTTAGATAAGTTCAATGCTCTGAAGGTTCACTATTTGCCATTAAAGCTCACTGGGGAAGGTCAATGTAAGGCTGACAATGACCATACGCCAGTCATTACCAGGGGTGCAAAATGGCTGAAGACTGGGCTGGAGAGATGGTTTAGCGGTTAAGGTGCTGGGATTAAAGGCATGCGCCACCACGCCCAGCTTGTTATTTGCATTTTTGACTTAACATTTTGCAATTTACCTTCTTCTTTTCAGTGAAAGAAAATCTACTTCTGACTAATTATGTGGAAAAAAGGTACTTATATGTTTAACGAACAGCAATTAAAAATGAGTAAAATGAGTAAAACACACTGGGCGTGGTGGTGCACACCTTTAATTCCAGCACTCAGGAGGCAGAGGTAGGAGGATCACCATGAGTTTGAGGCCATCCTGAGACTACATAGTTAATTCCAGGTCAGCCTGGACCATAGTGAGACTCTACCTCGAAAAACCAAAAAATAAAAAAGAGAGAGAGAGAGAGAGAGAGAGTAAACAGGGCTGAGGAGATGGCTCAGCAGTTAAGGTGCTCACCTGCCAAGCCTAACAAGCCAAATTCAGTTCCCCAGTACTCATGTAAAGCCAGATGCACAAGGTGGCACGTGCACCTGGAGTTTATTTGCGGAGAACCAGTCTCTCTCTCTCTTCCTCCCTCCCTATCTCCCCCTCTCTCAAATAAATAAAATATTTTTCAATGAGTACAACAAACAAATGCTGAATGAATTTTCTGACTACATTGCAAATAATTACGGGAAGGAAGCAGGGTGTGGTGGCGCACGCCTTTAATCCCAGCACTTGGGAAGCAGAGGTAGGAGGATCGCCACGAGTTAGAGGTCACCCTAAGACTACATAGTGAATTCCAGGTCAGCCTGAGCTAGAGTGAGAGCCTACCTTGAAAAACCAAAAAGAAAAAGAAAGAAGAAAAGAAAAGAAAAATAATTATGGGAAGGGTAAAATTTGAAATAATTAGAGCTTGGGAATGATTGCTTTTTAGCAAAAGAGGCAGGTGATACAAACAGTGTTTAGGAGAAACACTCATTACTGAGTATCATATAGTAAAAACGCTAGTATTAAAATGAGCTAAGGCTTCCGGTCCCGATGGCGTCCGTGGAAGCCCGCGTCAGCCGGCACGCGGAGGCAAAGGCAAGGCCTTTAGGGACCTTCAGCAGGCTTTGGGGCACACGGGGGTCTGGGAGGGCACTGAGAAAGGACAACTCCCATTCCCGTGCACTAGGGGTACATCCACCCTCCACACGTGCACTCCCCGGGGAGCACTCGCCACCGCAGCCCCACCCCCACCCCATCCCCAGCTGGTGCCCCGCCCACGATGCCCGCCTGGCCTGGCCCTCACCCTCCACCCGGTTGGGAACCGTCCACCTGGATCCCCGCCCTCCCCACCCCTGGTGCCCCATCCCTGGGGTCCCCCATCTCCATGCCGGTCCCCATCCACTGCCTCCCCTTTATGCCATCAGCCTCCACAGGTGGCCCACCCCAGGGCTTCATCCTCCCCTCTCCCCACCTCAGCATGGAAGCCACGCCCACCAGAGAACCGCTTTATCCTGCTCCTGGCCATCAGCCTCCACAGGTGGCCACGTCTGGGAAAGGGCTTCACCCCGCCCCCTCTCCCCCACCTCAGCGGGAAGCCCCGCCCCCGTGCATCGCCCCACCCCCTGCGCGTGGCCCTGCCAGCCCCCCTCAGGCTCCACAGGTGGCCACCCAACTGCTTCACCCGCCTCTCCGCTCTCCACCTCAGAGGACAGCCCCACCCAGCATCATTCACACAGAAATTAAGTTGATAATGTTTAAGATCACATGTACTGAATAGAGTACTTCATTGATAATATCACATAAGGATGTGTTTAACTGTCATATCAAGCAGGCATTTGAATTGGTACATTAAAACCTATATCTAAGCCAGGCGTGGTGGCGCACGCCTTTAATCCCAGCACTCAGGAGGCAGAGGTAGGAGGATCGCTGTGAGTTCGAGGCCACCCTGAAACTACAAAGTTAATTTCAGGTCAACCTGGGCCAGAGCGGTGAGACCCTACCTCGAAAAACAAAAAAACAAAAAAAAAAAAAAAAAAAAAAAAACCAAAATAATAAAAATAAAACAATAAATACATATGATAAATAAATATTGTAAACAAATCAGTATAAATATTAAGTAAATGAGTATAACCAATAAATAAGAAAAGCAATGAGTAAATATATATATATATATATATATATATATATATATATATAATAAATAAATAAGGGTGACTATTAAATAAATGAACATAAATGATAAATAAATTAATACACATAATAAATGAAATAATAAATAAATATAATAAACAAATAAGGATAAATATTAAACACACGATTATAAATAATATATAAATACATATAAATAATCAATTAATAAATATAAATCAATGTATAAGCGTAAATATTAAATAAATTTCTACGAATAAGTCAACATAATAAACAATAAATACTAAATCAATGAATATAAATAAGTAAATATAGAACAATAAATTAATATAAGTAAGTAAATGTAATAAACAAATCAGTATGAATATTAAACAAGCGAATATAAGTAATAAATAAAACAATAAATAAATATGATAAGGATAAATATCAAAAATGAATATAAATAATAAATAAATAATAAATAAATAAATAAATATAATTACTAAATAAGTATAAGAAACAAAGCAGTAAAATATTAAATAAACGAATATAAAAAATAAATGAACAAATAAGGATAAATATTAAATAAATGAATGTAAATAATAAATAAATATCAATAATAAAGAAATAAAGACAAATAATAATAAATTCAAATGGTAAATAAATCTAAATAATAATAAATAAATGTAAATAATAAATGAATAACTAATTTTTTGTGTTGTTTGTTTTTTGTTTTTTGAGATAGGGTCTCACCACTCTGGCTCAGGCTGACCTGGAACTAACTTTGTAGTCATCTCAGGGTGGCCTTGAACTCACAGTGATCCTCCTACCTCTGCCTCCTGAGTGCTGGGATTAAAGATGTGTGTCACCATGCCCAGCAATAACTGTAAATTATTAAAGGAAGAAATAAAGATAAAGAAATCATAAAAGGCCATATGGCTGGCATCCTGGCTCAAGGCCTGTCCAGTGCACAACCTCTCTGTGTGTCTAATAAGTAAATAAATGAAAATACATATTTAAAAATACTTTAGTTACTTATTGATTAGAAAGAGAGAAATAGAGAGGAACAGAGAGACGCAGAGAGAGAGAGAAGTGAATGGACATGCCAGGGCCTCCAGCCACTGCAAAGGAACTCCAGACGCATGCGCCACATTGCGTATCTGGCTTATGTGGGTCCTGGAGAGTCACACCTGGATCCTTAGGCTTTGTAGGCATGTCCCTTAACTGCTGCACCATCTCTCCAGCCCGAGTTTATTTGTTTATTTTATTATTATTATTATTATTATTATTATTATTATCATCATCATTATTATGATTACCATTGAGGTTGGTTGTGGCTCTAGGCCAGTCTGACCTGTAATCCACTCTGTCGTCTCAGGCTGGCCTCAAACTCATGGCCACAACCCTCCTTCTCCTTCTAAGCAAGTTGACTGCAATTTTCTTATTTTTTATTTTATTTTATTTATTCTATTACTTATATAATAATTTATCATTTTATTTAAATTTTTTATTTTAGTATTTATAATTTATCTTATTATTTATTATTTTATTACTTTATTTTACTTTTTAATTTAATTTTATTTATTTTATTATTTATTTAACTTTCTATTTCATTATTATTTTATTTTACTTTTTAATTTTCTTTTATTAGTTATTATTTTATTTTTATTATTGTTATTGTTATTGTTATTATTATTAATATGGTTTTTTGAGGTCGGGTGTGGCTATAGGACAGGCTGACCCGGAACCCACTGTGTGTTCTCAGGCTGGTCTTGAACTCATGGCCCCGAGCAAAGCCCGAGCACAGGCAAGACCAGCTGCGACAAAAACAAGTTAAACATCTTTTCCTGGGTCCAATTCTTTGGCTCCAAGAAGAGGCACAGAAGGCACAGAAGGAGACCAGGTGGGACTTTTGCCTTTTGACATGTACCCCCTTAGATTTGAGGATGGTGGAGGGGTTGGGGCAGGCACATAAGGTGAGTTTGAAGCCCAGATTGTGGGAATGAGGCCGCCTAGCCGGTGTGCATGCATGCAAAGGTGATGGCTTTCTTGCCTTTGTCACTGTAAGGTGCTTGCTACAGTGCAATTGCCCTGGGACAGGCCCAAAGCATATCCTATCCTGGATGTATCCCCTGAGCATCAGACATGTAGTAGGGGAGCTGAGCAGACATCATTGCCACTCTCTGTGTTTGGTCCTATGAAGGCAGGCCAGTTTCTTCTCAGTGAACCTGAAGCTGTTTGCTACACCCCCATCGTTGCCTGAGGGGAAAAATGGAGGAAAACAGATCTGAGCACTAAAGACTACTTTCAGAACTACATAGCTAGAGATAGCTAAGTCATAGACAAGGCTTTTGATATTAAGGACTGAAGAGCTTTACATGTTTTAAGAATGCTTCCTAGGCTTAGAAGAGGAAGTCATCTTCCATGATTCTTCCAAAGCTCTTGGTTCCTAAGATTAAAGACCCTCTATGTCAGATGATTTTTCTGTTTTTGCAAACTCCTGTATTACCGTGTTGATATTAAAATTTCATAACGAATCCCAGTTGTCCTTTCATGCATACGATTCTATATTTTATATTTATTTATTTAATGACTTGAGAGAGGGAGAGAGAGAAATAGGCAGATAGAGTGAGAGAAAGAGAATGGGTGTGCCAGGGCCTCCAGCCACTGCATATGAATTCCAGATGCATGCACCACCTTGTGCACCTGGTTTATGTGGGTCTGGGGAATTGAACCTGGGTCCTTTGGCTTTGCAGGCAAGAGCCTTCACTGTGAAGCCATCTCATCTCTCCAGCTCTATGCATGCTATTTAAAACAACAATCCAAATGAAGGAATATATTTTACTAGAATTAAATAATCAACATTAATACATAGTGATTAATAATAAAACATTCCTCAAATTACATTACAAAGTGATGTTTGGGGAAGGCATTAATGAAAGTATATTGCTCTGTTTTCTTGGGAACAATGGACACTATGAAAGGGAAATTTATGGGAAGCTACCAATGAGCCCCACCTGGTCAAGTTTTACCCTGTCAACTTTTAATGTCTAGTTCCAAATACAAAAAATATATGTGTATTTTGATCTGGTGTTCATATATCTTTCCTGGAAAGGAAAAGTATAAAAATTGAGGTATATATTGAGGGTATAAGAATTGAGGGTTCATTGTGCTGTGTGTCTTACTAAGTGTGCTATGCTAAACACATCAAGATCACACTGTATGTAATCATGTTAGGAGATATACCACACACACATGTACACACCAAAACCTAGGCTCCATTTGTTACTATGGATCTTTAAATATTGGTCTAATTATTCCATTCCTACCTATGCATAGCTTCTGCCTTTCGTTGCTTTATAACTCCCACTGAAAATGCATGACATTTCTGTGTACTAATGACATCGGAAAACTATTAAAGAACATAGCCTGATGATGATAATCTGTGTTTAGTCAGAGTAATGCACAGAATGGTAAGTCAATCAAAGGTACATATTACCATAACTCGATTCTCGCACACAGAAATTATCTCAAAAGAAATAAGAGATTAGTGGTGCTTGACTCTAGGCTTGATGTTAAGAGAGAGGGCAAGTTGAGGGGCTAACTTCACTTCCCCATTTAGGGTATGTATACAGACAGAAACCATCACAAAAACAGAACGCTTAATGATTAATCTATCAATATGAAAGTATAGCCATTCTAATTTATATATTTTTTTCTCCCTCAAGCCAAACAAGTTTTGGCATTCGTTTTAACTTATTAATTAAATGAGTGGAGTAGGATTATAGGTTGTATTTTTCAACTGTCACTCATTTGTATAGCAGTCCATTAATCTGCATTACTTGTATTACAGTTTTATTTTTTTTCAATTTTTCTTTTTATCTGACTTTCTCATTGAAATCAATATAATTGTTTTTCTATTATTTGAACTTGAAATGGTAAGCAAGAACATGATAAGAAATGATTTCATAGTTTCCCAAATATATCCATTTCTATAAACATGTTTGATGTACATTTAAGCTTATGTTACCTAGATTTATTATAATAGTGTCAGTCCAGTAAAACTTCATAATGTGCAAATTAGAACATATAACTTATTTATTTATTCATTTCATTCATTTATTTTGGTTTTTCCAGGTAGGGTCTCACACTAGTTCAGCTGACCTGGAATTCACTCTGTAGTCTCAGGGTGGCCTTGAACTCACAGTGATCCTCCTACCTCTGCCTCCTGAGTGCTAGGATTAAAGGCAAGCACCACCATGTCCAGCTAAATTATTTTTTTTTTGAAAAGAAAACAAATGATAGTCATTTCATAGTGATGGTTTATTGTATCTGCTTTGGGTACAATGAAAGCTATTTTAAATGGATAAGTTTCCATTTCTCTTCAAATCACTTATATATGTCAATTCTCTAATTTTCTTTAAAATAGTATCTTTATTAATTACCCTGTTAGAGAAATAACTCTATCTTAAATGATGAAGAAGTGTGGCTATAGAGTAGAATACAGCAAACACTACGTGCCAACTAGGTGCACAGCTCTGAGAAAATGATCCTTTTAATGTAGAAAGCATCTGTTTTCAGTAGACACAAAGAGAATAAGTAAAAGGAAATGCATTCATTAACAACTTCAAAAGTATGATTGAAATTAAAGATTTTTAAAGTATTTATTAAATATGCTTTAAAAACACAAATGCAAGTAATTGCTTTCTCCCTGAAATTTTTTTCATCCTGCCCTTCAATCTGTGAAGAAATAGTCCAGAATTAGAGAAACCAAAGCTATGGTGACCAAGGTGATACATGTTTGTAATGCTAGCACTATGGAGGATGAGGCAGGGAGACTGCCCACAGTTCAGCAAGGCCAGTGTGAGCTACATAGCAAGTATCACACCAGTCAAAGAAAGAAAGCAAGACCTTGTCTCAAAATAAAACAGATAAACTAAAACAACAAAGCGTGCAGAAAGACAGTGGTTTTCTCTAAGTTTTTCTCTGATATAACTTATTCATTATTTTTATCTACAAGACTAACCTCTGGACACAGCTTGGACAGGTTTTATGAAATACTGATTGTATCTTGAATGTCTGAAACAAATATTGGACTAATATGGATGACCAGCCATATCACATTTAGTGCTGTCTTCCAGGTTTTAGGGATTTTTGTTTGTTTGTTTGTTTTGCATATGTGTTTTTGAATCAGGCTTCACAGAAATTTGGAGTTCATAAGGAAAAATACATGTTCTGCTACTTAATCCATACCATTATTCAGGAGTAGATAAGACCGTATATAGATGCCTGATGTTTTTTGAATTTCTTCCTCCTACCTCTTTCAAGCTGTTGGAATTTAAGAATTTTATTTTATTTTATTTTATTTTTTTTATTTTGTTTGTTTGTTGTTTGTTTTTCGAGGTATGGACTCACTCTGGCCCAGGCTGACCTGGAATTAACTATGTAGTCTCAGGGTGGCTTTGAACTCAAGGCGATCCTCCTACATCTGCCTCCCGAGTGCTGGGATTAAAGGCGCGTGCCACCACGCCCAGCTAAATTTTATTTTTTTATTGAAATAAAACTCAGAGAGTGGTTAGAAAAGAACGTAAAAATTAAAAAAACAAGGAAAATCTCAATCTCTCTTCATTTTCTCCCTCTGCCTCATTATCTTAATTCTTCTGTTAAAGGTTGCTTTAAGAAAACTGAGAAGAGGGCCAGGCATGGTGGTGTGCGCCTTTAATCCCAGCAATCGGGAGGCAGAGGTAGGATGATTGCCATGAGGTTGATGCCACCCTGAGAATGCATAGTGATTTCCAGGTCAGACTTGGAAGAGAAGGTGCTTTCCTGAGGATCAGGTAAAAGAAATCAAAACATTGGAGATGGGCTAGAGTTAAAAGAGACTGGGCTGTGTATTTCCCAAATACTGCCTATGGCAAACCATTAAAGCTCACTGTGTGGATTCACAAACCCAACCCGCTAGAGATGAGGGGGACTAGAGAGAAAAGGGGGTTTGGCTCACAGAAATTGGCATGATATGAAAAGTCAGCAAAAACCACTGGGTGGCAGCATGGTGTTCAGCTCTGTAGTGGCTGCCCCTGTCCCTGTAGCTGGGACTGAGCCCGTCTGTCACCTGTTCTGAGTGGCTGGCAACAAGTGTCACCATGCAAAATACCTCAGTGGGTGGGGCTTTATGTCACTCAGGCTGGGGAAGGGGTCTGGCAAACTTCAAAAGGCTCCAGCCCAGGCTCCCACTGACAGCTAAGAGTCAGACACTCAGGGAAGAACCCAGTCCCACTCCTCCCCTTCCTAAAAGCGGAGCCAAGCGCAGCTCCTTGAATGCAACTCCCTCATGCCAGGGCTCTTCCTCCATCACTGTTCACTGCCAAAGCTCTGTCCAGAGGGGCAAGCGAGGGCCCAGCTTTGTGCACCAGGGCAGGACCTTAGGCCTCTACAGGTGTTAGGCTGAGTGACCCTCGGGGTATTTGGGGGATGGGTTGGGTGGGGGAGGCCCTCTGGAGACAATCAGTAGCTGGGCTCCCTGAAGGAGGGGACTGTCCTTCCAGGGAGAGGGCCGCCCTGAGGCTGTTGTGCTCTGAGGGAGGGAGGGGGAGGGGGCCTGTGGAGATGAATTCACATCCTGTGACTGCGCCTCACCCAGAACAGCAGGAAAGGCAAGGGGATGATGCGAGGATGTTACCTGTTTGATCACTGCCGGAAAGCTGGCACTGGCCAACTTTTGCGATCATCAGGCCTATAAGTTGCAGGATTAGTGGAAAAGGACTGGGAGGGGGCCAGGGCCAGAGCGCGCTCGCCCATGAAGCCTCCTCCCACCCCCCCCCCCACCCCGTGGCCTCTCTCCCGAGTGACCGCCCCCGCTCTCTCCCTCCCCCTCCTCCCTCCTCAGGCACTCTCCGCACGTGCGCACAGGGCAGGGGATGCCTCGCCACTCCCACAGGAGAGGCTTGGACTTGCACAGTATCCTCGGGGCTCAGGGCCAAGGGCTCACCTGAGGGCCCCACGGTCTCCTCAGCCTGCCAGTCATTGTAGCCTGCTATCCCCGCCTGGGGCTGTGGCATCTGCTCGGACACAGACTGCCAACCGCCCGTGGCTGGCAGCGCAGGACCATGGCCCTCCTGGGCAGAAACCCGAGCCCAGAAGCCCGAGCACAGCACAGACCAAGATGAGCCCAGGTAGGTGAGGCACAGAGAGGGGCCCGACGCGAGCCCACCGAGGGGCACCAAAAGTAGGGGTGCTGTGGGCGTCGTGGCCATGGCGGCAGCTGTCCCCGCTCGGTCCTCCGTCAGAAGAGACAAGCCGAGAGCACGAGAAATCCAATGCCTGCAGTTGTCCCACAGCCCGAGTAAAGGCAGGACCAGCTGTGACAAAAACAAGGTAAAGGTCTTTTCCGGGTCCAACTCTGGCTCCAAGAAGAGGCACAGAGGGAGACAAGGCGGGAAGGGGCTTTTGTCTTTTGACATGTCCCCCGTTAGATTGGAGGACGGTGGAGGGGTTGGGACGGCCATGTCAGGGGAGTTTGAAGCCCAGCTTGTGAGGAGGAGGCCGCCTAGTAGGTGTGCGTGATGCGAAGGCGGTGGCTTTCTTGCCTCTGTCACTGTGAAGGGCTTGCTGCAGTGAAACTGCCCTGGGACAGGTGAAGAAACCCAAAGTATATCATGAACTCTTCTGTTAAAAGTTGCTTTAAGATAACTAAGAAGAGGGCCAGGCGTGGTGGCACACGCCTTTAAACCCAGCACTCGGGCGCAGACATAGGAGGATGGCCTAGAGTTCGAGGCCACTTTGAAACTGAGGCTGCATAGTAATTTCCAGGTCAGCCTGGGCTAGAGTGAGACCCTACCTCAGAAAAAAAAAAAAAAGATAAGAAGAGCTGGAAATGACTCAGTGGTTATAGGCCCTTGCTTATAAAGCCTGTTGGCCTAAGTTTGGTTCCCCAATACCCAGGTAAAGCCAAATGCACATAGTGACACATATATCTGAAGTTTATTTGTAGAGCAAGAGACCCTGGAATGCCCTTGCATGCACTCTTTCTCTTTCTCTCTACTCACAAATAATTTTAAAAATATTCCAAAACGACAACAAAGAAGGTTTAGAATATTGTAAAATAATGAAGTTCTAGAAATAATTCTGAATTTCATTTATCATTATTTTCCATTAGATTTTACTATGACCAAACCTGGTTTCAGACCTACATTTGTTTTATAGTTGTCAAGTAATGCATAGTAATATATCTTTAAACCAAACCATAAGGAAACATTTAGTTTTAAGCTTTCAGATTTTTTTTTTGTTGTTGTTTTTTGTTTGTCGAGGAAGGGTCTCACTCTGGTTCAGGCTGACCTGGAATTCACTATGTAGACTCAGGGTGGCCTCGAACTCTCAGCAATCCTCCTACCTCTGCCTCCCAAGTGCTGGAATTAATGGCGTTCGCCACCACGCCCAGCTAAACTTTCAGATTTTTTTTTTTTTTTTTGGTATTTTGAGGTAGGGTCTCACTGTAGCTCAGGCTGACCTGGAATTCACTCTGTACTCTCAGGGTGGCCTCGAACTCATGGCGATCCTCCTACCTCTGCCTCCCAAGGGGGATTAATGGCCTAAGCTTTCAGATTTTTAAAAATTTTTTAAATTATTATTTTCTCATGGTGATCCTCCTACCTCTGCCTCCCAAGTGCTGGGATTCATCTGGCTAATGGCTTGGGATTGGAACCACCAGGCCAGGCAGGCGCCCAGCTAAGCTTTCAGATTTTTTAAATGATGGGTTTATATAATGGGTTTGTGATTTGTTTTGTCAACAATAATTATTATGTTTCATTGTACAGTTTTCCATCAATTTAAGAATGTTTTGAGCACCTGCTGTGAGCAAGGCCTCTTCAAAAAATATGACATATCCACGACATACTCAAGATATTACACTTGTTTCCTGTACAATGCATTGTCAGATATAGCACAGAATCCTGGCTTGAAATATGTGCAATTAGTTTCCTTTATCTCATGTAACAAAAGGGCCCAGCTTTACTATGACAAGTATTGAATAAAGCACCACCAGTGCCTTGTGGTGCAAACACTTGTACTTGAACTGTACAGTATGTACTAGCTCCTCTTTGGTAAGTACCCTGATTTTCAGGGAAAGATACACTGTAGGCTCAGCAAGGAGTACTTCCTTCCTCATTAAGATTTTTCATCCATGTTATCCTATCTGCTGCAGAGAATATATACGCACAGAAACAAGTGATCCCGAGAACACTCTTCTTAAGCATGCACTGACATCTCTACATTTATGTTTATGGAAATAACAGACCAATGTATCATCCTCAGTAAACTTACAAAACAGGATAAAAATTATCAGCCTTGGTCCATGACTCCTGAGAGAAAGGTGCACAGGCTATTTTCAAAAGATGTGTGTGATAAGCACTATGCTTCAAAAATGTACTGTCTTCTTTTTGTTCATGGTGTGGGAGGGAGTAGATAGCTACTAGTGGGAGGACACACACTGGTTGTCTCCAGTGAGTGGTGTGTGGTTGTGAGGAGAGCTTGGGTGTAAGTTTCATGCAGTCAGACCTTCAAATGAAGAGATGAAGGCCTCATTGGCACCATTTGGATTCCCACTTGTATCTATTTTGCTGGAAAAAATTTGATTAAATACACCTTCCTTTTGTGTCAGTGTCTTACTCTAGTGTGGGGTGTCCTGGAACTCACTCTGTAGCCCCAGGCTGACCTCAAACTCATGATTATCCTCCTGCCTCAGAGTTTCAAGTGCTGGGAATAAAGGCAGGCACCATAAAACCTGCCTCCTTGTTTTTATTGTTCTTTGTTCTTCAAGACTAAAAGCTAGACCCTTCTCAAGACTGACTTGGAAATTTTCTGTTCTTTAATAAAATCTTCTCTGGGAGAATACGACTTATTGTTACAAGGTCTAGATATGTTTGGAGGAGGTTAGATTGGAAATTATATAGATTATTGTCGGGAGCCATTTGATCTTGACTTAACTTCTGTTTGACAATGGGATAAAGATAAGCAGAATGTTTGGCCAAGCAGAGATCAGTTACCTGCTCAAAATATGGAAATTGAGGAGGAAATGAAGCTAGGAGGCAAAGATTTAGCTGTTTTGTGATGCAGTTTTTCTGAGAACTCCTGTATTTACCATTTGTTCCATTTGCATCCTTGTGCTCTGAGAAGAAGTATAAATACCCTAAACTAAATAAATTTGGGGCCTAAGTATTGACAGACAGCCCTCCCAAGTTCATCTTTTGTCTCTCTTGTCTTTCTTTTTCCTTAATCCTCACTCCCCACTCAGGGACTCTTTGAATCTGCCAGTGGGCTCTGGCAGATTATTTAAATGAAGATATTGGACCAATAATGTCTCTTCTAAGAGTATAGGCATCACTTCCCAACTCAGTGATGTCTCTGACCTTGGCAGTGTACATTTGGTCAACTACCTAGGGAAGCAGTTTAAATGCTTAGTTTTTGACTGGTGAGATGGCTTAGTGGTTAAGGTACTTGCCTACAAAACCAAAGGTCTGAGGATGTATTCCCTAGTACCCATGGAAGCTGGATGCACAAGGTGCCACGTGCATCTGAAGTTCATTTGCTGCAGCTGAAGACCCTGACATGCCCATTATCTCTCTCTCTCTCTCTCTCTCTCTCTCTGTCTCTCAAATAAATAAATTTAAGAAAAAAATTATTTAAAATAGCTTAGTTTTATAAAGGATGATGCTGTTTAATGTGCAAAACAATTCCTGGTGGTAGATCACCCAAGAAGCATCAGTATTCCTCATTCTGATTTTTTAAACTAGGGTACTGAGTCTAGAGTCTTCCATTATACCTGGAGTGTTTGAGAATATGTACTTATAGGCCCAGTTAAATGACTGTAATGGAAACCATGAGTCAAGTACACTAGAAGGTAGAATGAGGCTTTAGTTTTTATGTGGCTACATGTCTATGTATATACTTGTCCAGTCCATACTACCTTTAGGGAGCCAGATTCTCCTGTGGAACACTTGGAAAACTATGAAATCAAGAAGTGTAACCTTTTCACTTTCTATGAATTTTCAGCCCTGTTTAACCTCATCCCTGTGGGTCTTCGAGTGGTGACTATTGAAGGAGTTCAAACCAACCTGTATTTGGCAGTGAACAGAGAGGGACACTGGTACAACTCAGTAAGTCTGTGTACATGCTTTCACTATCCTGTTTTTCATCTGCTATGAAATAAAATGTGCTGCTGTCTGTGTTTTCAGCTCAGATTTTGGGGAAGAGATGAATCTTGATTTGTATGGAAATAGATTGGTTTGGAAAGGCAAGATTAATTAATCATTTGAATTTAACATGTCTAATATAAAATTTAAAATTCACTGAAAAGTTTTCATACAGTGCCATTGGGTTATACATATCATAAAATGGTCTTCTGGCTTTGTGATTGTAGGAAACAAAGCTATTTCTTAACTATATAAATGAATATTTTCCACCTTTATCCCTAAAAGAACTAATGAGATCTCTCTCTCAAATGAGCTCTAAGACACAAAGACCAGTACTAGAAGTGCTTTTAGGTATTGGTTGCTCATCTGTTCATTTAGCACAGTTGCCGTCTGTCTCTACTTACTTTCAATTTTTCAAATTATTTTAATTGTAAAAAATTATGGAACACAGTGTCATAAATCAGTGAGTGTACAGTGTGTAATGATCAAATCAGGGAAATAAACCTTTCCATCTTTATAAAGACTTTGTAAATAATTTTTGATTAATACAACTATTTCTCATGTACTTTGTGCTATTTCAGTACATTTATACAATATCCATTAATTGTATCAGGATAATTAATATTTCTTGTCTTTAAGACCATTTTCTGGAGCTTTCAAGCTCCTATTAATTCATGATGTATCCACACTACCTGTTTTTCAAGAACAAGTTAACCTATTTCTTCATAAAAATTCCTAGGAACGTTTTCTTCTTCTTCTTTTTTTTTTTTTTTTTTTTTTTTGAGGTAGGGTTTCACTCTGGTCCAGGCTGACCTGGAATTAACTATGTAGTCTCAGGGTGGCCTCGAACTCACAGCGATCCTCCTACCTCTCTCTGCCTCCCGAGTGCTGAAAAACTCCTAGGAACGTTTTATCAGGTGGATTTATTAAAAATATAGGCCACAAATGAGTAAATAACATGGGGCCAAATTAATAATTTTTAAGCATATTAACATTTAATTATAAGCAAAGTGGTAAAGTTAAGATTTTATTCATTTATGTTTTTGAGGTAGGGTCTTGCTATAGCCCAGGCTGACATGAAATTCACCATTAGTCTCAAACTGGCCTCAAACTCACAGCAATCCTCCTACCTCTTTGTGAGTAAAGGTGTACACCACCATGTTCAATGATTTTATTTTATTTTTAAAATTTTGTCTGATTAATTGCAAATGTATAACATTGTAAGGCCTGGCTGCTAGATAGCACTGCTCAGTAGAGATTTCCACAATCCTGATGATATTCCGTATTTACAGTTCCCAGGGATTTTTGGTTTGTTTGTTTTGTTTTTCAAGGTAAGGCCTCCCTCTAGCCCAGCCTGACCTGGAATTCATTATGTATTTTCAGAGTGGTCTCAAACTTGTTGTAATCTTCATACCTCTTCCTGTAGAGTGCAGGGATTAAAGGTGTGTGCCCCTATGCCCAGTTCAAGATTTTGTTTTTATAAGTAAATCTAGTTTGATTTTATAAAAGACTATCAAATATATAAATTCTTTAAGTGCTTATACTGTATTCCTATGTTTTATGAAAAGAACAGGATATTGAAAATGGAGAAAATTGTTTTGTAAACTGCCTATGAAGTAGCCTTAAAGGGGTTACTCCCTGAGCCTTGGTGGGGGTATTTTAAGTCTACTTTAGTGTTTATCTTTCAGTGGCTTAGAAAATTTTGCAGAAGAGGGCGGGTGGAAAGATTGTAAGAGCCACTTTGTGCAAGGTATTATCCATAGGCGTTGTCCCCACCACAAACAGTGAATGACTGCTGTTCTCACAACTCATAACACACAACCCCATGGTGAATACCAGAAATACCACTGAGGAAGGCCTCAGTGGAATGGGGGCAGGGAGGAAAGGAAATCACGGTACCAACACATGATGAAACCAAAGTCTAGATTGTAATATATATATATATATATATATATAGAGAGAGAGAGAGAGAGAGAGAGTGAGAATAGAAATCAATTCCTCAAGCTGCCAATAAAAGTCTTAATCTGCAATCAGTGTTTCTCTCTCTTTTTCTTTAAATTCACTTCAAAGCCAGATACCTAGAAAGAGTCTTGGAAGACATGGTGGAAAGTGTGGAGTATCTTTGCTTTTCAGGGCCAAGATGGGAAGGAGAAATGAGAGACAATCACTACCACAAAGGGCCATCCATCACCCTGTGTTGCAACCCTTCAGGTTCACTGAGATGAACTTTTGACCAGGCCATTATGGAGGAAGGGATATTTCTTTGAAGCTTTTTTTCCAGGGTTTTTCCATAATGGCAAGAGAAGTGGCCTGCTCTCCACAGGGCTAACCAGAAAGAGAGAAACCAACCAGCCACCACAGCACACAGAGCAAAACTCAGCCAAAAGGTCCTCAAACTCAGGAACTCCTGCTAGGCACATTTGCATATCTTTGCAATGGAATCTCAAACCCATTAACACCTTAAGACCCGGCCCCATTGACATTGCCTTTTAAAGAAATGATTGCAGATGCAAACTATCACTAAAAAAAAACTGAATATATTTTAACATATATTCAAATTACCACACCCTTATCTCAAACCCAGTTCACTGCCAGAATTTTTGTCAATACCATTTCATTCAGGTCATTTATTTTTTTTTGTGTTTTTTTTTCCCATGGTAGGGTCTCATTTAATAGTGGATGATTCTGACTCAGGGTTCAAACTGATTGGAATCTTTTAGATCTGCTTCCCAGGGTTATAGTCATGTGTACCACTCCCGATTCATTTCCTAAAAGAAATACTGGAGCCGGGTGGTGGCGCTAATAATCCCAGCACTGGGGCAGAGGTGGGATGCAAGGCCACCCTGAGACTACATAGTGAATTCCAGGTCAGCCTGTGTGTCCTCTTGAGACCCTATGAAAAAAAAAAAAAAAAAAAAAGAAATACTGGGACTATTATTATTTTTCCTAAAAGAAATATTTGAATACATTTTAAGAATTGTGAAATTGGTCACTTAATTATTAATACAGTGCTATTAGTATAAATGATAGGAATCATTTATTTTTCAGACTTGTACCTTAATGGTAGGATAATTTAATAGTGGATGATTCTGACTTTAAATGTCTTTTAGATAAACAGGGTTATAGTCATAGTAGGATTTTAGTAAAAGAAATACTTTCTGGAACTAATATGTAGGCATGGGATGGGATGCAATAGAACCACGTGTGTCCTCTTGAGTATGCGAAGTAATTACTGGTAATACACACAGAAATTTTGTGATTTGTTATCACTGTTATTGGTGCTGTGATAAAAAAAAAAAAAGTTAAAAATAAATTGTGTGGGCTGGAGAGATTGTTCCGTGATTAAGGTGCTTGCCTGTGAAGCCTAAGGGTCCAGGTTTCATTCCTCATGTTTGCCAAATTCACAAAGTGGCACATGCATCTGGAGTTTGTTTGTAGTGGCTGAAGGCTCTGGTGTGCCCAATCTCTCTACATATCTGCTCCTCTCTCTCTCTCTCTCTCTCTCTCTCTAAAATAAAATAAAATAAAATACAACAAAATATTAATCATGCAAGATATAATTTTTTAAATCTCACACTTTGGGGATGGAGAGATGGCTTAGCGGTGAAGTGCTTGCTTGTGAAGCCTAAGGACCTTGGTTCAAGGCTCAATTCCCCAGTTCCCACATAAGGCAGATATACAAGGTGGCACTGAAATACCCAGGCAGAGTAGCACCATGACAGGCCTCAATCCTTCTCTAGTCCACAGGGGCGAGTTCCCAGAATCAAGGGAAGAACAAGCAGTACCAGGAAAAACGATAAACTTGCTGTGTGATCATGACTCTTATGGTCATGCTCTTATGTCCTGGGCTGGATGGCCCAATAAGATCCACCGTCTCAGAGTTTTGTAAATGTCAGCCAATCAAATGAATGTAACAATGCTTACCAACCTGTCCAAATGTAACCACCGCTTGCTGAGCCAATTAAGTTTGAAATTCCCCTAGACCTAGCCCGCCAAAATCCTAAGACCAATCAAGAACCCCCAAGTACAGTTAATGTTCAAATTAGCCAGTCATGCCGGGCGTGGTGGCGCACGCCTTTAATCCCAGCACTCGGGAGGCAGAGGTAGGAGGATCGCCAAGAGTTCGAGGCC
Source organism: Orientallactaga sibirica (assembly GCA_036365145.1). Taxonomy (NCBI): domain Eukaryota; kingdom Metazoa; phylum Chordata; class Mammalia; order Rodentia; family Dipodidae; genus Orientallactaga; species Orientallactaga sibirica. The sequence continues at coordinate 30,160 of JAEOAD010000045.1, read as the reverse complement.
ACCCTGAGACTACATAGTGAATTCCAGGACAGCCTGGACCAGAGTGAGACCCTCCTCTCCCCAAAATAAATAAATAAAATAAAATTTAGCCAGTCATGTAGTTGCATAGGTGATAGTCCTCTCCCCCTTGCTCAAACCTCAATAAAAAAGCCCCTTTCTCCTGTCTCTTGCAGGGATCCACTGCATTGGTGAAGGCAAGAGACCTAGCTTAAGCCTGAGTAAAGCTCTTTGCATTTGCATATATGTTTGGTCTTCCTTGGTGGTCACTGGGGGCGCTGTGAACTGGGCATTACAGCACATGCATCTGGAGTTTGTTTGTAGTGGCTGGAAGCCCTTGTATGCCCATTCTCTCTCTCTCTCTCTCTCTCTCTCTCTCTCTCTGCCTCTTTCTCCATCTGTTGCTCTCAAATAAATAAATAAAAATTTAAAAAATCTCACATTTTGAAAATAATACTGACAAGTGGATCACTCATGTAAAGTAGGTAGTATGTCCGGGTTCTCCTCTCAAGAAAACTTAAGTATTTATTACTAACTTTAGGGAACTGATACTGAAAATACAGATCCTACCATTCAAATTGACCATTATTTCAGGACACTGGTAAATGTCTATGTGAGCTCATTTCTAAGAAATGCTTCTCAGGGGCCTCTGCACTGTAGATTGGTGGGTTTCCTATCTGTGAAGAGCAAGCCAAAAGGTTGCAAAATATGGAACATTCTATATTTATTTCCTAGTAAGGAAAAACAATTATGTTTTCATGAAGTTGGAAAGATTCCAGATGATCCCGGGGTTCCTTTAGGGGAAATATTTAAATATGTTTGTTCCAGGAATTAAGTCAGAATCTTCTTCAGGATGAATTTCCAATGCTTCCTATTATTTGGTATTGATTGTCTTCAAGTCCCTTCAACATAGTTATCACCCCCCCTCCCACGTGGTGAGCACACCCTATTAGGGCAGTGTTCCATCTTAATAATTTGAGCAACTGATGTTGCTAACACTACAATGCTTAATGAAACCTCGTGAATTCATCAAGAAGAGAAGGCAATAAAATATGCATCATTCTCTTCTATAAATCTATAAAACTTCAGAAAATGCTATGCACTATGCAAAGAGATAAATAGGACAGGACAAATATCTAATGGCCTTCCTTACAGCCATTGCAATGGAAGTGGCTAAAATAAGATCCATAAAAGAATTGATTGATCTTATAAGTAAAATAATCATGATGTGTTGGCTGAATTTACTGGGAATGGAACCAGGACAATCATATGTATTAGCAGTCACTGCATAGATAGATATAAAGTGCTTCCAGGTAGAACAAATTTGTGCAATAGTGCTCAAAGGGACATTGGGTGTCTCAAAAGAGACTGGGAGTTGACCTTTGGCATTTCTGTGGTAAAGCTATTAACACATTAGAAATAAAATAGAAAAGGGCAGATTTGATGAAGGTGATAACTGGAAACAGTAGGCAATAGACATGAAAAGATTTACCTATGGTTTATGAAAAGAAAGTAAATGACAAATAACACTTAGGTGTTATCTCATGGTGACTGCTGAAACCATGAGAACACTTGAGAGAATATGTGGCATGCAAAGGGAAGAGGATTTATCAAATACTGTTCTTTTGAGGTGGCAAGCAAGGAAAATACTTTGGCACACATAAAGATATTGCACAAACAAACTAAATCGGAAACTTTATGCAGTTAATGTATGTCAAATGTGTCTAGGAAAAAAACAAATAAAGGCATGTCGTTGTTTAAACTCTCATCAAAATACAGGAACAGGTGGACATCTGTAAAATGTTTTGTAATCACAAGTGAATTAGTTTACCTCAGACACAGCCACCTCTTGTATGACTTCTATGCAACTCTGAAAAACAATCTCAGGCCTGTGACATTTCATGGACCAATTTTCTTTGTGGACTCTGCTCATTTCAACTCGCCTCTGTCTATTGATTGGTTGTTTCTAGTCCAAGTAGGATAACTACAGGAATTCATGTTTGGATTAGATGTTTCAGTGCTTATGTTTCTTGGAATATTATTTCAATAGGTTCTGGGCAACATACTGTATGCAGTCAAAATTACTACTTTGGCTGGCATTGTGTATTTATTTTTATTGTTTGAATGCCAAGAAAACTGTCAGACAACACTCAGTGGATCACACAGTTTCCATGGCAGCCTAGTAGAGACGAAAGGGCATGAGAGGAGGGGCCAGAAACCTTGGTTGGAAACTCTACTGGCATCCTCTATGGACCCTTACTCCTTTATTCCAATGTTATTGTCCTTGTGTTTCAGTGACTCTGAATTAAAAAAAATTTTTTTGTAAGCCACCTCACTTTCTCTTTGGAGGTAATTCTATACAGATTAATAAATTAATTAATTGCATGGTGTTAAGCAAGTTGATGAGAATGTTTTCTGGTTTGTAAACTGGAGCTTGTCGATATTTACTCTGGCTCTCTCACCTGTTCTCATGCACTTCACATAAGACAAGTCTCTTAAGAGCTTTGTCAATCCTGAAAGTGTTGTGTAGTTTCAAAGAATTATTTTCAATATTAGAAAATAGATAAAATATGGACACGTATAATGTTAACATTATTTAAGTCTTGCCTTCCCTCTTATAAAGAGGTAGTCCCCTGCTATAGAGTTTCATGCTGGAGTATTACTTCTGCCCACTTGTAATCAATACCTGGCACAGGTCCTGTCTGCTCCAATATGTACTATCCATGTATGTCCTTCTTTGAAATGACATGTATTTCATTTCCTTGTTTCATATGCTTCTTCTCAGATTTCCAAAGAAATAGTTAGCAAATTAGTTAATTCATGATGACATCAGTTCCTGGCTCTATTTAAATGTGGGAACACAAAGAGGAGGGCTTGCTCCTTCCCTTAGGACACAGCTTGATGGGAATGGCAGAGAACTAGGCTAGACATTTATCTAATAGGTATCAAGAATGTAAATCATAGCCGGGCGTGGTGGCGCACGCCTTTAATCCCAGCACTCGGGAGGCAGAGGTAGGAGGATCACCGTGAGTTCAAGGCCACCCTGAGACTACATAGTTAATTCCAGGTCAGCCTGGGCCAGAGTGAGACCCTCCCTCAAAACAACAACAACAACAACAACAACAACAACAACAACAACAACAAAATGTAAATCATTTCCCAGAGACCTAATACCTGAAAATGATTGTGAGGACTCTCTCTGGGAGGGAATATAGAATTCTAGGTGGTAGTAGCTGAGAAGGTTAAGAAATATCTTCATAGTAGGAAATTTGAAAAGATATTAAGAAGTCGAATCTGCAGTATTAAGTTATCCCCTGGCTCCAGTATAGGAATAAAGGGAATGTTTCAGGAGTATTTTATTTTTTTGGAGGGGGGCTTGGTTGGACTTACGAATGCATCATGAAAAGAGAAAGATACAAGAGACAATCCTCAGTGTTTTGAGATGAGTCCAGGTTTGGATTTTTAGTTTAAGTTCCTATGGGATATTTGGGTAAAACTATTCAAAACTTATTCATATATGGAAGGAAAGATAGTGGATAGATGAATGGAGATTTTATATATATATCATACACTGAGAGAGAAAATATATGGTACATAGATAGAAAGAATTTGGGGTGTGTTCATATCAGCGCACTGATAAAGAGCCCTGTGCATTCCCCTCAGGCCCAGTGACCAAGAAGAGTTATCATTATCAAGTTAGTGATAAATCAGAGCCTAAGGCAAGGAACCTACAATATAAGTGGACTGCGAGTATAGGGAATTGGAATTCTCATCTGAACTTTAAGACCATGCTAAGAGATGAAATAAAAACTTAGCTGGACTAGTGAAATCCATGGCATGCTGGCAGGTAAAGATTGCAAAGTGACAACTATCAATGACTAGTCTGTTCATGTGGGATTTTTGAGGAAAATGACCAAAAAAGGGACCAAAGCCAAGTCCCTCATCAAATATATGGAGCACACACACAAAAAAGAAAGCACATTTTGAGTTAGCAGTGGTGCCTCCTCCCACCAAAATAAATCAAACAGAGCATTATTACAGAACTAAATTGAAGAGACTCAAACATAAGCAGCTGTGTGGTCATGAATACCTGCAATCCCAGCACTCTAGAGACTGAAGCCTCAGGATCATAACACCCAGCCCAGACTATTAGTGGAGAAACCTTTCTCAAAATGGGATAAAGGAAGGAACAAAGTCTATAAGGTATGAACAGGATATAGTGGAATAAAAAGAAAACAAAAAGACTTATTAGTAAAGACAAAATAGGAATTGTAAGACATATGTAGAAATATGGTTTATGCCATATGTAAAATATTAGCATATAGCATACAATCTGATGTGCATATTCCAATGGAAAAAAATCTAAGAATAAACTAGATCTCCCTCATGAGGGGGATCAGTGAAGAACCCAGGTTTTTAAAAAAAAACGAAGAGATGGAACAAGAGCTGAGAAGTATGGTATCATAACAGAAGGAAGTTTCAAGTACATATATTAAACATTTCAAAAGAGAGGAGGGAGATTTCTTACAAAGCCCATTGGAAAGAAATGATGGCTAAATTTCCAAAACTAAAGAAATCCACTTTGGCCGGGTGTGGTGGCGGACGCCTTTAATCCCAGCACTCAGGAGGCAGAGGTAGGAGGATCGCTGAGAGTTCGAGGCCACCCTGAGACTACATAGTTAATTCCAGGTCAGTCTGGACCAAAGTGAGACCCTATCTCGCAAAACCAAAAAAAAAAAAAAAAAAAAAAAAAAAAAAAGAAATCCACTTTGAATAATCAGAGGCCATAATCAAATAGGTATGCAATAAGGACATTTTAACACATATTTTGTATATTCAAATACCCACCAAATCCTAGTTGCCCCACTCCAGCAGGAATATTTAAACTTACATAGAGGAATTGTTCTGGATATATAATAGTGATTGGTAAATAAAAAGCAAGGAAGTAGAGAATGTTGGTCACAATAATTTTTCTTTTCAAGAATATTGACTTTAAAATGTGAAGATTGGGGGCCTGGGGAGTTGGCTCAGCAGTTAAAGTCACTTGCTTGCAAAGGCTGCTGGACTAGGTTCAATTTCCCAGTCACCCATGTTAAGACAGACACCAAGAAGTGTATGTGTCTGGTATTCATTTTCAGGTCAAGAGACCCTGGAGCATGCATGCATACACACTGACACACAAATACTCCCATATGCAAATCAATAAATACAAATTCAAAAAAACCAAGATATGAAGAACAGGTAGGATCCAAATTTGCTTGGCTGACATTAATTTATGCTATAATCAGTAGTATAAAAGTAGCAAAGCAATGTTACGTGTCCACTCCCACGGGAACACTTTCATAAAGCCAGGAGTATGAACTGTGGGACCGATTCTATTGGTGGCTTCTTTCACGCTGTTCCTTCTTCTCAAGATACCCCAAGTAGTAGCCGGGCGTGGTGGCGCACGCCTTTAATCCCAGCACTTGGGAGGCAGAGGTAGGAGGATCGCCGAGAGTTCAAGGCCACCCTGAGACTACATAGTTAATTCCAGGACAGCCTGGACCAGAGTGAGACCCTACCTCGAAAAACCAAAAAAAAAAAAAAAAAAAAAAAAAAAAAACCCCAGTAGTATATTGATACCTAAAATGTCACCACTACAGGCGCTGTCTATTATAACTTTAACTGTTGGTAAATGAAGCTAATTTTGGCAGGGGATTTAAGGTTGATCATTTCCTATTAATCTGGCACTGATGAGAGCATGTGATTAACAAGTCATTTTATTGGAAAGTACTTCTCCAAGGATGAGATATAGGAAGGAGCTATTGCAAAGAAAAAGAAGAACTGAGAATGACAAATAATTTGACAGGCCTCGTTAAGATCCTTTAGGGAGTGTATTTGAGCAGATGGTGAGAGAACTAGAGGAGAATGCAAGAAAAAGAACATGAGAAATCTCTCCTTGTCTCCTCAACATCCCCTAATTCCTTTTAAAGTCTGTCCTTTTCTTGAATCAAAACTTTGCCCTTCTTTAGTTTAGTTTTTTTTTTTTTTTTTTTAATTCTAGATCAGGGTTCCACAATGAGTTGGAAAACAAGGACCCTCGGTAGAAGGCCCAAGTGAACATGGGCTTACTTGAACATCTGACCCTGTTCCAAGCTTCTTGTGACCCTTCTTTCAATGAGATTGTATCTTATCCTGGTTCCCAGAAATTAACCAATTGCACATTCTGAGCTGGGAAACACTTCCTTCCTCAGAATTACTACACATCTGTCATTCATCAGTTACTCTCAGTGAATTTTGATTAAGCATAGACTGTATGACAAGTTCTATACCAAGTGATGGGACTGTAGTGATGAACAAGGCCATTTAAACTGTCACAGTGTTCCAGACAGACAAAGCAGGAGTTTTCACCCCTATGAATCTGAGTTGTCCTTTGCTTTTGGAAAAGCTGAATTTGCAAAGGCAGGGGATTTCAGAACTCTTGGCATCATTCTGAAAATCTCCACCCCAGCCTTGCAGACAGGTATCCATTCTTCTGATGAAGCAGTTCAAGACTGGGAGAGAAGGGACAGAGGAGGCATCAGTGTCATCTCTGTGAAGGGAAGACATGGGAAGGCTCAGGTGGTTCAACTCTACTGGGCTCACAAGCCTGAGAGTTTCTTTGTTGCTGAGACTGAAATGGTTGGGAGGTCAGGCAGGTGGAGAGGACAGGCGCATTGGGAATAAGTCGCACAATTGATTTTGCATCTACATCAGCTCTGAAAGGATTAGAAAAGAAGGTCCAGGGACCCTTTAAAGAAAGCCTTCCAGCATAGTGGCAGCTCAGGGTAGAACAGCATCCAAATTGGCCTCTGAAATCAGGTGAAATGGTGCAACACTTTTGTCCTAAGGTAGGGAGGTAGGTGGGCAGTTCTGTTTCCTGCATTTACTAGAAAGAACTTATGAATATCAAACCAGCTGAAAGCCGGGTTCATTCCTGACTTGGAAGAGAAGGCGCATTCCTGAGGATCGGGTAAAAGAAATCAAAACATTGGAGATGGGCTAGAGCTAAAGGAGACTGGGCTATGTATTTCCCAAATGCTGCCTATGGCAAACTCCTCAAGGTCACTGCGTGGATTCCTAAACCCAACTCTCTAGAGATGAGGGGGCCTAGAGAGAAAAGGGGGTTTAGATCATACAAATTGGCATGATATGAAAAGTCAGCAAAAACCACTGGGTGGCAGCATGGTGTTTAGCTCTGCAGTGGCCGCCCCTGCCAACATAGCTGCGGTTGAGCCAGTCTGTCGCCTCTTCTGAGTGGCTGGCAACAAGAGTCGCCATGCAAAATACCTCAGTGGGTGGGGGCTAAATTTCCATGGCAATACCAGGATGAACCATCTACCTGTGAATAACTGATTTCAGATCTGTAAAAGATGATAAGAATCCCTGCAATGAGCATTAAGAGAGAAGAAAAACACTTAAGGAAAATAGAAGTCTTCCTATTCCTTAAGGAAACTTAAAGAACGTTCTCTAAATTTAGTGGTATCTTTTAGCTTCCTGAGTATCTACTAGTGAAATGTTAATTTGAAATGATAAGAACAGGAAAAATAAGGAAATGATAATGGGAAGGGATCAGAAAAAAATGCATAAACACGTAGTTCATCTGAGTAAATATCTAATGGATTTTGCTTTCTGAGCCTAGCAGGATACTCAGTCTCTGTTACTATACTAGATTCACATGTCTTTAGCTGTGTGACCTTAAATAACTTTTTAATCTCACTGTGTCTCATTTTCTTCCTCCATGGCATGGGGATAATAGTTTCTACTTCACAATGTTATGAGACTTGAGTGTGTACTTATAGCAGTTCTTGGCTCAATGAATATATAAGTTGATATCATTTTAACTTTTGACCTTATGATTATTATTATGCCTGCTAGTTGTTGTTGATTCTGGAATAGATACTACCTTTCAATTTTTTAAACTGTGTAGAGAAACTACAGACACGGTGGAAAAGGTTATATTTTCCATTTTGAAATTTTTTTGTGTGTTACAAAAGAGCCCCGAAATGGCAGCACTATAGAGGTCTTGTAGGTATTATCATTTTCCATTTCAATGCAGCCCTTAGGAAAATGGAAAGAGTGGATCTAGTTGACTCACAAGATCCAAGTAAATCCACATTGTTGTTTAAACTCTCATCAAGATACAGGAACAGGTGGACATCTGTAAAATGTTTTGTGATCACAAGTGAATTAGTTTACCTCAGACACAGCCACCTCTTGTATGACTTCTATGCATCTCTGAAAAACAATCTCAGGCCTGTGACACTTCATGGACCAATTTTCTTTGTGGACTCTGCTCATTTCAACTGGCCTCTGTCTATTTATTGGTTAAGTTTCTAGTCCAAGCAGGATAACTACAGGAATTCATGTTTGGATTAGATGTTTCAGTGCTTATGTTTCATGGAATATTATTTCAATAGGTGCTGGGCAACATGCTGTATGCAGTCAAAATTACTGCTTTGGCTTGTCTTGTGTATTTATTTTTATTGTTTGAATGCCAAGAAAACTGTCAGTCAACACTCACTGGATCACACAGTTTCCGTGGCCGCCTAATAGAGATGAAAGGGAGTGAGTGGAGTGGTCAGAAACTTTGGTTGGAAACTCGCTCCTCCATCAGAAGAGACAAGCCAAGAGCAGGAGAAATTCAATGCCTGACAGTGTGTCAGCAGCCTGAGCAAAGGCAAGACCAGCTGAGACAAAAACAAGGCAAACTTCTCTTCCGGGTCCAACTCTGGCTCAAAGAAGAGGCACCAAAGGAGAGGAGGTGGGAAGGGGCTTTTGACATTCCCCCAGTTAGATTGGAGGACAGTGGTGGGGTTGGGGTGGGCAAGTCAGGGGAGTTTGAAGCCCAGCTTGTGCAGGTGAGGCCACCTAGCTGGTGTGCATGCTAAAGCAATGGCTCTGGTTGCAGGCAAGACCAAGGCTTGGGTGGCATGAGGTGAGCTGATGCAGGGATCCTCTGGTGGGGGAGGGTCCCTGGCCACCAGCCAGCTCCCCCCACACCGCCTCCGGTGCCCACCTCTCCCGTTCTATCCCCGACGCCCCCCAGAGCCGTCTGGGCCTCCCCTTGGTGCCGGCTTCCCTGCGGGCGGTCGCCAGCCACCCTGCACCCCCGCTGGGCTCATTGGTAGCAGTCCTGTCCCCAAGTGGGGGAGGGGAGGGGCAGCCCGGCTCCCTGGGATGCGCTGGACCTGCAGTGGCTGCTGCTCCAGGCGGGTGGGCGGTGCACTTCCATCCCTGTAGAGCCTTTCTTCTTCTTCCCCTAGGACCTTCAACCCAGAATCTTTTGTTATTATTATTATGTTAATCGAGACACCACTTGTTTTGGGAAAGCAGTAGTATTAGCACATCATCTTCCTGGAAGGAGATTAGACTAAAAGTATTTGTCTTAACTTTTCCAGAGTGATCTGAGAACAAGAAATAATTGGGGCCTGGGGGGTGATTGGAAGGAGGAAGCTCGTACTTATTTTCTTCTGTAAATTGGCTTTAAGTACAGAGTTCTCGAGCTGTGGAATTTTTCTTTCTTTCTTTTTTTCCCCCCTTCTGGAGGGGAGCAGAGGTTGAGGTGGGAAATGAGGAAGGAGAAACTCCACGAGGAGGAAAACCTGGAGATAAAAGTCGTGGATGAGAGCCTGTGGTAGTTATTTTCCAGTATTTCCTGATAGAAATTGAGGTTATAATTGTATTTTTATTTTAGACAGTGGATGTTTGAATCAAGTGAAAGGAAGGAGGCTTTGCTCTTTGAACAAGATTACTTATTAAAGAGGCATCCTGAAATCTTGGTGCGTGTCAGGCAGAAAAATTGTTGGGAAAACCCCTCAATATTTTGAAACATCCAAAGTCATAACAATAAAAAAAAAAAAAAAAAAAAAACAGGCTTAGCGTTAAGACACTTGCCTGTGAAGCCAAAGGACCTAGGTTCGACTCCTCAGAACCCACCTAAACCAGATGCATATGGTGGTGCATGTGTATGGTGTTCATTTACAGTGGTTAGAGGCCATTGTGCACCCGTTCTATGTTTGCTTCTCTCTCTCATAAATAAATAAACATTTTTTTAAAAGTGGGGGAGAGCTTTTCTTAGAGAAATGGTGAAATGGAGGTAGGCTCGCAGAAGTCAGGAGCACTGATTCCTGGGAAGACGTTGTACCTTCCCTCTTTCACTGACATTCAACCTCCACAATAAACTACTGAGCTGCTCTGCTGTGTAATCAGAGCTGTGATTCAGGCTTCCCAGTTACACTGAAGTTGAGAATCTCAGAATTTTTAAGATGTTTAACATAGATTTCTGAAAAGCATTGTTGTGACTGATTGAAAATGGATTTTTTAAATTTACTTAAAAATTTTTTATTTATTAGCAAGCAGGAAGCAAGAATGGGTGTCATTCTTGCCTCTTGTTGCTGCAAAGGAATTTAAGATGCATGTGTCCCTTTGTGCAGCTTAAATTTGGCTTTTTTTTTTTTTTTTTTTTTTTTTTGGGTACTGGGGATTTGAAACATGGTCTGTCAGGCTTTGTAAGCTTTTAACCAGCAGTCTTAGAATATTTAATTCAAACTTAGTTCAAGCTGGCAGCTCTCCAGTCTTAGAATATTTAATTCAAACTTAGTTCAAAAGTGATTTTTAGACTGGAGAGCCAGTGCTCTCCAGTCTTAGAATATTTAATTCAAACTTAGTTCAAAAGTGATTTTTAGACTGGAGAGCTGGCTCAGCCATTAAAGCGCTTGCCCAGTACCTACATAAAGCCAGATGCACAAAGTGGCATGTATGTGTTGTTTGTTTGCAGTGACTAGAAGCCCTCACACACCCATCCTCTCCCCCTCTGCTGGCAAACAAACTATTTTTTAAAAAATAAGAAAAAAAATAAATAAACAAAATCGACATGGGGTCCTTAAGGCTTTTCAGGCATACGCCTTAACCGCTAAGCCTTCTCTCTAAGCCTCTCTCTCCCTCTTCAATCTCTTTTTTAAAAATGATGTTGCCTGGCCTGGAGAGATGGCTTAGCGGTTAAGGCGCTTGCCTGTGAAGCCAAAGGACCCAGGTTCAATTCCCTAGGACCCACGTAAGCCAGATATACAAGGGCGCATGCATCTGGAGTTTGTTTGCAGTGGCTTGAGGCTCAGACATGCCCATACTCTCTCCGTATGTCCTTCTTCTCTCTCTCTCTCTTTCTCTGCTTGCAAATGAATACATACGATAAATTAATTTTTTAATTTTTTTTAAATTTTTTTTTTTTTTTTTTTTGAGAGAGACACAGAAAGAGAGAGAGAGAGGAGAGGAAGACAGAATGGAGCACCTGCAGCCTCTCAGCAGCTGTGAATGAAATCTAGATGCGTGCACCCCCTTGTGGGCAAGTGCAGCATTGCATCCTTGGGTCACTTTGCATCTGGCCAAACGTGGGACCTGCAGAACTGACGTTCTTAGGCTTAGCAGGCAGGCGCCTTAACCGCTGAGCCATCTCTCCACCCCAGATAAATTAATTTTTAAAAATTGTGTTGTCTGTTCTAGGTCAGATTCATAATGCTAAAAATACAATGCTTGAACTGGTAAGAAAATGGCCCATTAGCATCCAAGTCTTTTGAAATTCAAAATGAGAAGTCCTCCACAGGACACTCCAAGCTCAAGCAAATCTTAATTTTTTTAAAAGAATGAAAAACTGCTAATCAGCCTTTGGTGTAGCCCTGCTTGATGCAAATTATACTACTTGTCAAGACTTTTGTTTAGTCACAAATAAAAGACTTAGTGGATAAAGGTTTGGCCTTTTGTTACAGGTGCACCTGGCTTACATGGGTATTGGGGATTGAACCGAGATCCTTTGGGTTTTCAGGCAAACACCTTAACAGCTAAGCCATCCCTCCAGCCCATCTAGAAGTTTCTTGAAAACTCTAACACATCCATGACAGCAGGAGCTTGACCCCTGCTAGGAGCTTGGGTCAGAACCAGAGGTGGGTACTACTTTCCAAGTCCCATTCACCATCTTCCTCCAGCTAGGTCACAGTGCCAAAGGTTCCAAACCACCCCAAACAGTGCCACCTGGTGGACACCAAGTGTTCAAACACTTGAGCCTGTGCGGGGACAGTTCCCATTGAAACCACAACAGAAACCACACTTCGCACTTATGTGTTGGGTTGTTTATTATTTATTTAGAGTAGGTCTTGCTCTGTATCCCAGGATAGTCTCAAACTCTCTTCCAGCCTCAGTCTCCAGAATAATTGGATTACAAGTATGTGCCAACACACACAGTTTAACCATCCATCTGAAGATAACATTACAATACATCTGAAAACAGAAGCAGATAGTGGGTAAAATAATTTTAAATTATCTCTCTATATGCCTGTCTCTCAAATAAATAAACAAAAATAAAATAACTTTAAAAAAAAGAGCTGGAGTGCCAGGCATGTTGATGCACACCTTGAATCCCAGCACTCAGGAGACAGAGGTTGGAGGATCGCCATGAGTTCTAGGCCACCCTGCGATGACATAGTGAATTCCAGGTCAGCCTGATCTAGAGTGAGACCCTACCTCGAAAAACCAAGAAGGTAAAAAATGAATCCCGGAGATGGAGAGATGGCGTAGTAGTTAAACCACTTGCCTGCAAAGCCAAGGGACTCAGATTCTATAAATAAATTTAAAAAAATAGAAGCCTGGCCTGGCTTTTAGTCCCAGCATTTGGGAAGGAGAGATAGGAGGATCATTGTGAGTTCAAAGGCCACCCTGACCCTGAGACTACATAGTTAATTCCAGGTCAGCCTGGACCAGAGTGAGACCCTCCTCTGTGAAAAAAAAAAAAAAAAAAAAAAAAAAAACCCCCTGAGACTACATAGTGAATTACAGGTCAGCCTGAACTACAGCGAGACCCTACCTCAAAACACCAAAAATAAATAAATAAATAAAAACAAATAAAAAATAAACAAACAAAAGCCCAAAATGGTGACACACACTTTTAATCCCAGCACTAGAGAGGCAGAGATAGGAGGATCACCAAGAATAGAGGCCACCCTGAGACTACATAGTTAATTCCAGGTCAACCTTAGCTAGACTGATACCCTACCTGAAGGAAAAAAAAAAAAATGAGGGCTAGAGAGATTGAGAGAAAGAGACTGTTGTTTTTTTCACAGTAAGGTCTCGTTCTAGCCCAGGCTGACTGGAATTCACTAGGGATTCTCAGGCTGGCATCAAATTCATGCCGATCTCCTTCCACTGTCTCCCAATCCATGGTGACTCCATCTAGGGAGCCCATCTCAACCTAACAGTAACCTTAGCCTGGATTGGGACTGGTAATTTGGAAGTTTTACATAGCAACCCAATAGTATGCTGCCATGTAGGTGAAAAAAAAAAAGGGGAGGTGAAATGTACAGAAACCACAACAGTGGCTCTAAATTTAAAATGGAGAGATGATTCAGAAGGTATGGCTCTTGCCTGCAAAGACTAACAACCCAGGTTCGTTTCCCTAGTACTCAGGCAAAGCTGGATGCACAAAATGGCACATGCATGTAGTGTTCATTTGCATTGGCTAGAGGTCCTGGTGCACTACATTTTCTTTCTCTCTCTCTCTCTCTCCTTGAAAATAAATAAATAATTTTTATTAAAAATTAGAGCAAATATAATGAGATAAAGATTGATATAACTGCTACAACCCAACAAAATCTCACCACTTATTTCCATATAGATATATTAAATAGAAACACAGTTTGCACTAGATCAGCTCTGAGGTGCTTTCCAGATCAAGGTAAGAAATTAAACAAACACACATTCGAAGACACATCAAACTATGACAAAATAGATCAATTGAAGCAAACCGTGAAGGGCAGGGCACATGAACCTCAATTTTAAAAAAGTAACTCAAAGTTTTAATATTATCTTATTCCTTAAAAAGTTTTATAAATAATACAATTAGTTCCTCTATACCTTTAACTTACTCAGTTTTCTTTAAAGTTAATATCTTTTATAGTGCACTACATTTGTTAATACTAAGTTAAGAACATTACTGTCAAAGCTATATTCTTTCAAATTTTTACTTTCAGATTTTACCAAATTTCCACTAATTGACTTGTTCGTTTTCAGGATTCAATCCAAAATGGTTCATTCTTTTTAGTCATCATGTCTTCTTAGCTCCTCTGGTCTCTGAAGTTCTTTGCGTTTTAGCGATTTTCTTTAAACACACGCTATTTTAACAGTCAATCTCTATGGGTCATGTGTCCCAAAGATAATATAACTGCCTTCCAGCAACTCACCTCATTCAAAAATTTGGATTAGAATTTTGAAGAGTCATACTTAAAAATTTCTGTCCTGGGCTGGAGAGATGGCTTAGGGGTTAAGGCGCCTGCCTCCTAAGCCTAAGAACACTGGTTCCAATCTCCATCGGTTCCAATCTCCAGGTCCCACATTTAGCCAGATGAAAAGTGATGCAAGGGCACAATGCTGCACTTGACCACAAGGGTGCGCACATCTGGATTTCGTTTGCAGCAGCCGAGACACAGCTGGCATGCCCATCTCTGTCTTCCTCTCTCTCTCTCTCTCTCTCTCTCTCTCTCTCTCTCTCTCTCTCTGTCTCTCTGTCTCTCTGTGCTCTCTCCAAAAAAATAATAAAAAAGTAAAAATTTCTGTCCTGAAACTATCATATGACCAGTTACCAACTCTAAACCCTAGAAATACTTCAATAATTCCTCTCTTTTCAGCTGTTACTGACACCGTCAGAGGATACTTTCTCTTGTTTAGCTTGCTACACATAACCCACCTTTGGATGAACAGGTTTCTGTGGTAGTTGTTGTGTAGGGTCTTTGATGACGTGATCCAATCATACAGTAAACTCCGGAATCCCTTCTACAACATCTAGCAAGCACTGAAACAGGTCTCTTTGCCCAACGCTACCACTACTACCTCTCTGGGAACACTTCCAGTGGCAGTACATGGATTACATCCCAAGATATGTCTATGCCATCTGCTTGTGGACTGTTAGAAATGGCTATACCAAAATTAACGCAAATTTTGTCCCTTGCAGGTTCTTTTCATTGGCCCCATTTATGTCCTGCATAGAATCAAGACAGTAGATGGCAAATAATAAGCTGAAGATACAGTCTCAGCCCAGTTGTAAGGAGAGATTGAGACACACTCAGGAGGTGCTAGCTTTGGAGGGTTGCTTGCTAAGTATCCCATCTTGTTGGGCCTTAATTGCCTTAACTTGTTTTAAAAAACTCACCACCACGTTTATAGAATTATTGTGAGAAGTAAATGAAATAGCACTTATGGAATTACCTACCTCATTGACAGGTGTAGAGAAGATTGTCCATAGGCATGAACATTCAGAGCATTGTCCCCCTGTCACCCACACTGACTGACTGCTGCTCTCATAACCCACAACCCCATGGTGAATATTAACAATCCCACTGAGGAGAGCCCTCAGTGGAATGGGGGCAAGGAGGAAGAAATGGTAGCAACACATGATGTGTGCATACAAAATTTCTACATAATACTAAAAAGATGTTTACCTTGTAGACAACCAATGACTACCCAGGTGAAATATACCTTTCACACTGCATTACGCCATTCTTCTGTTTGACAACAGTGAATTCCTTTTTTCCTTTTCAATGAATTCTCTAGAGATTATGTGTAGTTTTGCTATTGACCTTTCCCCCTTGAAGTTTAATTAAACTGTTACTGAGCAGAACTGAAATGTTAAATAAACTGAGAAAATTAGTTGCTCACATTCCCGAATATATGGCTCCCTGGTGAGATTAGCCATGACAGTTGATGAGAGTGTTTGACAAGGATTAGAGTACACCCCTTCTCATCAAGAAAATGTAGAAATGGGGGCCTGGCTTGGGGCATTGATCTAAATTTCCATGGCAACACCAGGATGAACCATCTACCTGTGAATAACTGATTTCAGATCTGTAAAAGATGATAAGAATCACTGCAATGAGCATTGAGAAAGAAGAAAATCACTTAAGGAAAACAGAAGTCTTCCTACTCCTTGAGGAAACTTAAAGAACGTTCTCTAAATTTAGTGGTATCTTTAGCTTCCCGGAGTATCTACCAGGGAAATGTTAATTTGAAATTATAATAACAGAAAAAAATGAGGAAAAGATAATAGGAAGGGATCAGAAAAAATGCATAAACATGTAGTTCATCTGAGGAAATATCTAATGGATTTTGCTTTCTGTGCCTAGCAGGATGCTCAGTCTCTGTTACTATACTAGATTCACATGTCTTTAGCTGTGTGACCTTAAATAACTTTTTAATCTCACTGTGTCTCATTTTCTTCCTCCATGGCATGGGGATAATAGTTTCTACTTCACAATGTTGTTATGAGACTTGAGTGTGTACTTACAGCAGTTCTTGGCTCAATGAATATATAAGTTGATATCATTTTAACTTTTGACCTTATGATTATTATTATGCCTGCTAGTTGTTGTTGATTCTGGAATAGATACTACCTTTCAATTTTTTAAACTGTGTAGAGAAACTACAGACACGGTGGAAAAGGTTATATTTTCCATTTTGAAATTTTGTTTGTGTTACAAAAGAGCCATGAAATGGCAGCACTAGAGAGGTCTTATAGGTATTATCATTTTCCATTTCAATGCAGCCCTTAGGAAAATGGAAAGAGTGGATCTAGTTGACTCACAGGATCCAAGTCAAGTCCTATTGTTGTTTAAACTCTCATCAAGATACAGGAACAGGTGGACATCTGTAAAATGTTTGGTGATCACAAGGGAATTAGTTTACCTCAGACACAGCCACCTCTTTTATGACTTCTATGCAACTCTGAAAAACAATCTCAGGCCTGTGACATTTCATGGACCAGCTTTCCATAATCATGGCGATATTCTTTATTTACAGTTCCCAGGGATGTTTTTTTTTTTTCGAGGTAGGGTGTCACTGTGGTCCAGGCTGACCTGGAATTAACTATATAGTCTCAGGGTCGCCTCGAACTCACTGCGATCCTCCTATGTCTACCTCCTGAGTGCTGGGATTAAAGGCGTGTGCCATCACACCGGGCAGTTTGTTTGTTTTGTTTTTCAAGGTAAGGTCTCCCTCTAGCCCAGCCTGACCTGGAATTCCTTATGTATTTTCAGGGTGGCCTCAAACTTGTAATCTTCATACCTCTGCCTGTAGAGTGCAGGTATTAAAGGTGTGTGCCACCATGCTCAGTTCAAGATTTTGTTTTTTTGTTATTAATATTATTATTATTATTTTTTTTGGTTGTTGCAAGGTAGGGTTTCACTCTGGTCCAGGCTGACCTGGAATTAACTCTGTAGTCTCAGGGTGGCCTCGAACTCTCAGCGATCCTCCTACCTCTGCCTCCCGAGTGCTGGGATTAAAGGTGTGCACCACCACACCCGGCTAAGATTTTTTTTTTTTTTTTTTTTTTCGAGGTACTCACTCAGCCCAGGCTGACCTGGAATTCACTATGTAGTCTCAGGGTGGCCTCTAACTCACAGTGATCCTCCTACCTCTGCCTCCCGAGTGCTGGGATTAAAGGTGTGCACCACCACACCCGGCTAAGATTTTGTTTTTATAAGTAGATCTAGTTTGATTTTATAAAAGACTATCAAAATATATAAATTCTTTAAGTGTTTTTACTGTATTCCTATGTTTTATGAAAAGAACAGGGTATTGAAAATGGAGAAAATTGCTTTGCAAACTGCCTATGAAGTAGCCTTAAAGGGGTTACTCCCTGAGCCTTGGTGGGGTTATTTTAAGTCTACTTTAGTGTTTATCTCTCAGCAGCTTAGACAATTTTGCAGAAGAGGGAGGGTGGAAGGATTGTAAGAGCCACTTTGTGGGAGGTAATATCCAGAGGCATTGTCCCCACCACACACAAGGAATGTCTGCTGTTCTCACAACTCATAACACACAACCCCATGGTGAATACCAGCAATACCACTGAGGAAGGCCTCAATGGAATGGGGGCAGGGAGGGAAGGAAATCACGGTACCAACACATGATGAAACCAAAGTCTTGCTAGTAATATATATATTGAGAGAGAGAGAGAGAGAGAGAGAGAGAGAGAGAGAGAATAGAAATCAATTCCTCAAGCTTCCAACAAAACTCTTGATCTGCAATCAGTTTTTCTCTCTCTTTTTCCCTAAATTTAGTTCAAAGCCAGATACATAGAAAGAGTCTTGGCAGACATGGTGGAAACTGTGGAGTATCTTTGCTTTTCAGGGCCAAGATGGGAAGGAGAAATGAGAGACAATGACTACCACAAAGGGCCATTCATCACCCTGTATCTCAAACCCTGTTCACTGCCAGCATTCTTGTCAACACCTTTTCATTCATGTCCTTTCTTTCTTTCTTTCTTTCTTTCTTTCTTTCTTTCTTTCTTTCTTTCTTTCTTTCTTTCTTTCTTTCCTTCCAAGGTAGGGTCTCCCTCTCCCTGTAGCTCAGGCTGACCCGGATTTCACTATGTAGTCTCAGGGTGGCCTCAAACTCATGGCAATCCTCCTACCTCTGCTTCCCAAGTGCTGGAATTAAAGGCATGTGCCACCATTCCCTGCCATTCATTTCCTTTTTAAAGAAATACTGGGCCTATTATTATTTTTCCTAAAAGAAAGATTTGAATACATTATAAGAATTGTGAAATCTGTCACTTTAGTATTAATACAGTGCTATTAGTATAAATGATAGGAAACATGATTTATTTTTCAGACTTGTGCCTTAATGGTAAGATATTTTAATAGTGGATGATTCTGACTTTAAATGATGTCTTTTAGATCAACAGGGTTATAGTCACTTTCTGGAACTAATATGTAGGCATGGGATGGGATGCAATAGAACCACGTGTGTCCTCTTGAGTATGCGAAGTAATTACTGGTAATACACACGGAAATTTTCTGATTTGTTATCACTGTTATTGGTGCTGTGATAAAAAAATGTTGATTAAAAATAAATCATGTGGGCTGGAGAGTTTGGTCAGTGGTTAAGGTGCTTCCCTGTGAAGCCTAAGGGACCAGGTTTCATTCCTCACTTAAGCCAAATTCACAAAGTGGCACATGCATCTGGAGTTTGTTTGCTGTGGCTGAAGGCTCTTGTGTGCCCAATCTCTCTACATATCTGCCTCTTTCTCTTTCTCTCTCAAATAAAATAAAATAAAAGCAAAATATAAATCATGCAAGATATAATTTTTTAAAATCGCACATATTGAAAATAATACTTACAAGTAGGGAACTCATGTCAAGTAGGTAGTATGTCAGGGTCCTCGACTCAAGAAAACTAGAGTATTTATTACTAACTTTAGGGAACTGATACTGAAAATACAGATCCTACCATTCCAATTGACCATTATTTCAGCAAACTGGTAAATGTCTATGTGAGCTCATTTCTAAGAAAAGCTTCTCAGGGGCCTCTGCACTGTAGATTGGTGGGTTTCCTATCTGTGAAGAGCAAGCTAAAAGGTTGCCAAATATGGAACATTCTATATTTATTTCCTAGTAGGGAAAAACTATTATGTTTTCATGAAGTTGGAAATATTCCAGATGATCCCGGGGTTACTTTAGGGGAAATATTTAAATATGTTAGTTCCAGGAATTAAGTCAGAATCTTCTTCAGGATGAATTTCCAATTCTTCCTATTATTTGGTTTTGATTATGTCTTCACGTCCCTTCAACATAGTTATCACCCCCCTCCCACGTGGTGATCACACCCTATTAGGACAGTGTTCCATATTAATAACTTGAGCAATTGATGTTGCTGACACTACAATGCTTAATGAAACCTCGTGAATTCATCAAGAAGAGAAGGCAATAAAATATGCATCATTCTCTTCCATAAGTCTATGAAACTTCAGAAAATGCTATGCACTATGCAAAGAGATAAAATAGGACAGGGCAAATATCTAATGACCTTCCTCACAGCCCTTGCAATGGAAGTGGCTAAAAGAAGATCGATAAAAGAATTCATTGAGTTTTTTTCTTTTCTTTTTTTTTTTTTTTTTTGGAAGTAGGGTTTCACTCTGGTCCAGGCTGACCTGGAATTAACTATGTAGTCTCAGGGTGGCCTCGAATTCACGGGTGTCCTCCTACCTCTGCTTCCCAAATGCTGGGATTAAAGGCTTGTGCTACCATGCCCGCCTAGGAATTGATTGATCTTATAGTAAAATAATTATGATGTGTTGGCTGATTTCATTTGGAAGGGAAGCAGGAGCATCATAGGTATCATCATTCACTGCATAGATAGGTATAAAGTGCTTCCAGGTAGAACAAATTTGTGCAATCATGCTCAAAGGGACATTGGGTGTCTCAAAAGAGACAGGCGACTTGACCTTTGGCATTTAGGTGGTAAAGCTATTAACCAAATAGAAACAAAATAGAAAAGGGCAGATTTTTTTTTTAATATGTGAGTTTTTAAAAAATATTTTATTATTTATTTATTTATTTGAGAGAGAGAGAGAGATACAGAAATAGGCAGGCAGAGAGAGAGAGAGAGAGAGAGAGAGAGAGAGAATGGGTGCGCCAGGGCCTCCAGCCACTGCAAATAAACTCCAGATACATGCACCCCCTTGTGCATCTGGCCTACGTGGGTCCTGGAGAATCGAGCCTCGAACCAGGGTCCTTAGGCTTCATAGGCAAGCGTTTAACCGCTAAGCCATCTCTCCAGCCCAGAAAAGGGCAGATTTGATGAAGGTGATGACTGGAAACAGTTGGCAATAGACATGAAAAGATTTACCTGTGGTTTATGAAAGGAAAGTAAATGACAAATAACACTTAGGTGTCATGGTGATTGCTGATACCATGAGAACACTTGAGAGAATATGTGGCATGCAAAGGGAAGAGGATTTATCAAATATTGTTCTTTTGAGGTGGCAAGCAGCAGAAAGTACTTTTGGCACACATAAAGATATTGCACAAACAAACTAATTTGGAAGCTTTATGCAGTTAATAGATGTCAAAATACAGGAACAGGTGGACATCTGTAAAATGTTTTGTGTTCACAAGTGAATTAGTTTCCCTCAGAAACAGCCACTTCTTTTATGTCTTCTATGCAACTCTAAAAAACAATCTCAGGTGTGTGACATTTCATGGACTAATTTTCTTTGTGGACTCTGCTCATTTCAACTTGCCTCTGTCTATTGATTGGTTAAGTTTCTAGTCCAAGGAAGATAATTGCAGGAATTCATGTTGGATTAGATGTTTCAGTGCTTATGTTTCATGGAATATTATTTCAATAGGTGCTGGGCAACATGCTGTATGCAGTCAAAATTACTGCTTTGGCTGGCATTGTGTATTTTTATTTTTTGTGCCAACAAAACTGTCAGTCAACACTCAGTGGATCACACAGTAGCTCACACAGTTTTTGTGGCAGCCTAATAGAGATGAAAGGGAGTCTAGTTCCAATATTCTGATCTGGTGTTCATATATCTTTCCTGGAAAGGAAAAGTTTAAAGAGAATTGAGGTTTCATTGGGCTGTGTGTCTTACTAAGTGTGCTGTGCTAAACACATCAAGATCACACTGTATGTAATCATTTAAGGAGATATACAACACACACATGTACACACCAAAACCTAGGCTCCATTTGTTACTATGGATCTTTAAATATAGGTCTAATTATTCCATTCCTACCTATGCATAGGTTCTGCCTTTCGTTGCCTTAGAACTCCCACTGAAAATGCATGACATTTCTGTGTACTAATGACATTGGAAAACCATTAAAGAACATAGCCTGATGATGATAATCAGTGTTTAGTCAGACTAATGCACAGAATGGTAAGTCAATCAAAGGTACATATTACCATAACTCGATTCACGCACATGGAAATTATCTCAAAAGAAGTAGCAGATTAGTGGTGCTTGACTCTAGGCTTGGTGTTAAGAGAGAGGGCAAGTTGAGGGGCTAACTTCAGTTCCCCATTTAGGGTACGTATACAGAAACCATCACAAAAACAGAACGCTTAATGATTAATCTATCAATATGAAAGTATAGTCATTCAAATTTAGATATATTTCCTCCCTCAAGCCAAACAAGTTTTGGCATTCATTTTAACTCATTAATTAAATGAGTGGAGTAGGATTATAGGTTGTATTTTTCAACTGTCACTCATTTACGTAGCAGTTCATTAATCTGCATTACTTGTAGTAAACTTTTATTTTTTTCAATTTTTCTTTTTATCTGAATTTCTCATTGAATTCAATATAATTATTTTTCTGTTGTTTTAACTTGAAATGGTAAGCAAGAACATAACAGATGATTTCATAGTTTCCCAAATATATCCATTTCTAAAAACATGTTTGATGTTACATATTCAAACTTATGTTACCTAGGTTTATTATAATAATGTCAGTCCAATAAAATTTCATAATATGAAAATTAGAACTTATAATTTATTTATTTATTTATTTATTTATTTATTTATTTATTTATTTTGGTTTTTGCAGATAGGGTCTCACACTCATCCAGGCTGACCTGGAATTCACTCTGTAGTCTCAGGGTGGCCTTGAACTCACAGTGCTCCTCCTACCTCTGCCTCCTGTGTGCTGGGATTAAAGGCAAGCACCACCATGCTCAGCTAAATTATTTATTTTTTTGAAAAGAAAACAAATGATAGGCATTTCATAATGACGGTTTATTGTATCTGCTTTGGGTACAATGAAGGTTATTTTAAATGGATAAGTTTTCCTTTCTCTTCAAATCTGTAATAATATTACCAGTTATATATATCAATTCTCTCATTTTCTTTAAAATTATGTCTTTATTAATTACCTGTTAGAGAAATAACTCTATCTTAAATGATGAAGAAGTGTGGCTATAGAGTAGAATACAGCAAACACTGCGTGTCAACTAGGTGCACATCTCTGAGAAAATGGTCCTTTCAATGTAGTCTGTTTTCAATAGACACAAAGAAAATAAGTAATAAGGAAATGCATTCATTAACAACTTCAAAAGTATGATTGAAATGGAAGATTTTTTTTAGTATTTATTAAATATGCTTTAAAAACACAAATGCAAGTAGTTGCTTTCTCCCTGAAATTTTTTTCATCCTGCTCTTCAATCTGTGAAGAAATAGTCCAGAATTAGAGAAACCAAAGCTATGGTGACCAAAGTGATACATGTTTGTAATGCTAGCACTACGGAGGATGAGGCAGGGAGACTGCCCACAGTTCAGCAAGGCCAGTCTGAGCTACATAGCAAGTATCACAACAGTCAAAGAAAGAAGCAAGATCTTGTCTCAAAATAAAACAGATAAACTAAAACAACCAAAGCATGAAGAAAGATAGTGGTTTTCTCTAAGATTTTCTCTGATATAACTTATTCATTATTTTTATCTACAAGACTAACCTCTTGACACAGCTTGGACAGGTTTTATGAAATACTGATTCTATCTTGAATGTCTGAAACAAATATTGGACTAATATGGATTACCAGCCATATCACATTTAGTGCTATCTCTAGGTTTTAGGGATTTTCGTGGTTTTTTTTTTTTTTTTGCATGTGTGTTTTTGAATCAGGCTTCACAGAAATTTGGAGTTCATAAGGAAAAATACCGTTATTCAGGAGTAGATAATACCATATATACATGGCTGATGTTTTTTGCTTTTCTTCCTCCTACCTCTTTCAAGCTGCTCGAATTTAAGAATTTTATTTTTTATTAAAATAAAATTCAGAGAGTTGTTAGAAACGAAGGCAAAAAAAAAAAAAAAAAAAAGAAAAAAGAAAAAGAAAAATCTCAATCTGCCTTTACTTTTTCCCTCTTCTTCATTATCTTAATTGTTCTGTTAAAAGTTGCTTTAAGATAACTGAGAAGAGGGTCAGGCATGATGGTGTGCACCTTTAATCCCAGTGCTCAGGAGGCAGAGTTAGGAGGATTGCCATGAGTTTGATGCCACCCTGAGAATGCATAGTGATTTCCAGATCAGCCTGGGCTATGGAGAGACCCTACCTTGGGGGAAAAAAAAGTAAGAAGAGCTGGAGAAGGCTCAGTGGTTAAGGGCCTTGCATGTAAAGCCTGTTGGCCTAAGTTTGGTTCCCCAATACTCAGGTAAAGCCAAATGTACATAGTGACACATATATGTGAAGTTTATTTGTAGAGTGAGAGACCTTGGCATGCCCATGTACACACTCTTTCTCTTTCTCTCTACTCACAAATAATATTTAAAATATTCCAAAATGACAATAAAGAACGGTTAGAATACTGTAAAATAATGAAGTTCTAGAAATAATTCTGAATTTCATTTATCATTATTTTCCATTAGATATTACTATAACCAAACCTGGTTTCAGATCTACATTTGTTTTACAGTTGTCAAGTAATGCATATTAATATGACCTTTAAACCAAACCATAAAGAAAAAATTAGTTTTAAGCTTTGAGATTTTTTAAATGATGGGTTTATATAATGGGATTGTGATTTATTACTTCTCAAAAACAATTATCATGTTTCATTGTACAGTTTTCTATCAATCTACGAATGTTTTGAGCATCTGCTGTGAGCAAGGCATCTTCAAAAATATGACATATACACGACATACTCAAGATACTACATTTATTTCCTTTACATTGCGTTGTCAGGTATAGCACAGAATCCTGGCTTGAAATCTGTGCAATTAGTTTCCTTTATCTCATGTAACAAAAGGGCGCAGATTTTACTATGACAAGTATTGAATAAAGCACCACCAGTGGCTTGTGGTAGGAACACTTGTACTTTGAAATGTATAGTATGTTCTAGCTCCTCTTTGGTAAGTACCCTGATTTTAAGGGAAAGATACATTATAGGCTCAGCAAGGAGTACTTCCTTCCTCATTAATATTTTTCATCCATGTTATCCTATGTGCGGCAGAGAATATATATGCACAGAAACGAGTGATCCCGAGAACACTCTTCTTAAGCATGCACTGACCTCTCTATATTTTTGTTCATGGAAATAACTGCCCAATTTATCATCCTCAGTAAACTTACAAAACAGGATAAAAATCATCAGTCTTAGTCCATGACTCCTGAGAGAAAGATGCACAGGCTATTTTCAAAAGATGTGTGTGATAAGCACTATGCTTCAAAAATGTACTGTGTTCATTTGTTCATGGTGTGGGAAGGAGTAGACAGCTAGTAGTGGGGAGGACACCCACTGGTTGTTTCCAGTGAGTGGTGTGTGGTTGTGAGGAGAGCTTGGGTGTAAGTTTCATGCAGTCAGACCTTCAAAGGAAGAGATGAAGGCCTCATTGGCACCATTTAGATTCCCACTTGTAACTATTTTGCAGGAAAATTTTTGATAAAATGCAACTCCTTTTTGAGTCAGTGTCTTATTCTAGTGTGGGGTGTCCTGGAACTCACTCTGTAGCCCCAGGCTGACCTCAAACTCATGATGATCCTCCTGCCTCAGTGTTTCAAGTGCTGGGATTAAAGGCATGCACCAAAAAAACCTGCCTCCTGGTTTTTATTGATTTAATCTTTGTTCTTCAAGACTAAAAGCTAGGACCCCTCTCCAGACTGACTTGGAAAATTTTCTGTTCTTTAATAAAATCTTCTCTGGGAGAATATGACTTATTATTGCAAGGTATAGATATGTTTGGAGGGGGGTTAGATTGGAAATTATATAGATTATTTACATGAAGATATTGGACCTATAATGTCACTGAGGCCACCAAAGATTTTATTAATTTCTCTTCTAAGAGTATAGGCATCACTTCCCAACTGACTGATGTCTCTGACCTTGGCAGTGTAAATTTGGTCAACTATCTGGGGAAGCAGTTTAAAGCTTAGGTTTTGACTGGAGATGGCTTAGTGGTTAAGGTACTTGCCTACAAAGCAAAGTTCTGAGGATGTATTCCCTAGTACCCATGGACGCTTTGGGCACCAGGCAGGACCTTAGGCCTCTACAGGTGTTAGGCTGAGAGATCCTCGGGGCATTTGGGGGATGGGTTGGGTGGGGGAGGCCGGCTGAAAACAATCAGTAGCTGGGCTCCCTGAAGGAGGGGACTGACCTTCAAGGGAGAGGGCCACCCTGAGGCTGTTGTGCTCTTTGTTAGGGAGAGAGGAGGGAGGGGCCTGTGGAGATGGAATTCCTGTCTTGTGACTACGCCTCACACAGAGCAGCAGGAACAGCAAGGGGAGGATGTGAGGATGTTTGTTGTTAGACAGAAAGTTTGGTACTGGCCAACTTTGCGACATAATTCTAGAAGTAATACCTAGAGTTGCAGGACTAGTGGAAGAGGACTGGGAGGGCCAGGGCCAGAGCGCGCTCCCCGTGCTGCCTCCTCCACCCCACCCCGCCCGCGCCCGTGGCCTCTTTCCGAAGGGACCGCCCCGTGCCCCCCTTCTCGCTCCCCGCCTCCCTCCTCAGGCACTCTCCGTGCCACATGGTGGGGGGATGCCTGCAAACTCCCACAGGAGAGGCTGGACTTGCACAGTGTCCTCCGGTTCAGGGCAATGAGCACGCCTGAGGGCAGCACGGTCTCTCCGCCTGCCAGTCAGTGTAGCCTGCTATCCCGCCCGGGGCTGTGGCGTCCGCTCGGA
The DNA here is from genome assembly GCA_036365145.1 of Orientallactaga sibirica. Lineage (NCBI taxonomy): Eukaryota > Metazoa > Chordata > Mammalia > Rodentia > Dipodidae > Orientallactaga > Orientallactaga sibirica. Next base: position 3,701 of record JAEOAD010000045.1, on the reverse strand, counting down.
CCCAGGCAGCCAGCCACCCGCAGGCGCCGGACCATGGCGCTCCTCAGCGGAAACCCGAGCGCCCAGAAGCGGAGCACAGCGCAGGCCAAGAAGAGCCCAGGCGTGTGGTGGCGCGGGGGCGAGGCGAACCCACCGAGGGGCCCCAAAACAAGGGGTGTTGTTGGCTTTGTCGTGGCCGTGGCGGCGGCTGTCCCTGCTCACTCGTCAGAAGAGACAAGCCGAGAGCACAAGAAAACGCCTTGTGTCTGCACTAGGTACAAGGGGCGAATTAGATAAGACAAAAGGCTAGACCAGCTGAGACAAAAACAAGGTAAAGGTCTTTTACAGTTCGGACTCTGGCTCCAGAAGCAGCATAGAAGGAGACGAGGTGGGAAGGGGCTTTTGTCTTTTGACATTTCCCCTTAGATTGGAGGAAGGTGGAGGGTTGGGGCGGCCATGTCAGGAGTTTGAAGTCCAGCTTGTGAGGAGGAGGCCGCCTAGCCGGTGTGCATGGTGCCAAGGCGGTGGCTTTCTCACCTCTGTCACTGTGAAGGGCTTGCTGCAGCCTGGGACAGGCACAGAGACCGAAAAGCATATCCTGAACTCTTCTGTTAAAAGTTGCTTTAAGATAACTAAGAAGAGGGCCAGGCGTGGTGGCACACGCTTTAAACCCAGCACTCGGGAGGCAGAGGTAGAGGATTGCCAAGAGTTCGAGGCCACTCTGAGACTGAGGCTGCATAGTGATTTCCAGGTCAGCCTGGGCTAGGTTTGAGACCCCACCTCAGGAAAAAAAAAAAAAAAGATAAGAAGAGCTGGAAATGACTCAGTGCCTTATAGGCCCCACTTAAAAGCCTGTTGGCCTAAATTTGGTTCCCTGGAAATGCAGGTAAACCAAATGCACATAGTGACACATATATCTGAAGTTTATTTGTAGAGCGAGAGAGAATGGCGTGTCTTCCATGCACTGCACTTTCTCTACTCACAAATAATTTTAAAATATTCCAAAACGACAACAAAGACGGTTCAGAATATTGTAAAATAATGAAGTTCTAGAAATAATTCTGAATTTCCTTAATCATTATTTTCCATTAGATTTTACTATGACCAAACCTGGTTTCAGGCCTACATTGTTTTATATAGTTGTCAAGTATAGCATAGTAATATATCTTTATACCAAACCATAAGGAAACATTTAGTTTTAAGCTCTCAGATTATACTTTTAATTAAATGAGTTTTTTTTTTTTTTTTGGTTTTGCAAGGTAGGGTCTCACTTAGGCTGACCTGGAATTAACTTTGTAAGGTAGTCTCATTTGGTATAGGCTACCTCTGCCTCAATTAACTATGTAGCCTCCACGCCCATGCTTTAATGCTTGGCTTTTTCTTTTTGAGGGTGCCTCACTCTGGATTAAAGACCCACCACGCCCAGCTAGATGTATATTTTTTGATTCTTTTTTTTCGAGGTAGGGTTTCACACTCTGGTCCAGGCCCTGGAATTAACTATGTCATCTCAGGGTGGCCTCAAACTCATGGTGATCCTCCTACCTTTGCCTCCCAGTGCTGGGATTAAAGGCGTGCGCCACCTCTCCTGGCTTTTGAGATGTTTTTAATGATGGGCTTATATAATGGGATTGTGATTTATTACTTCTCAAAAGTAATTATCATGTTTCATTGTACAGTTTTCTATCAATCTACGAATGTTTTGAGCACCTGCTGTGAGCAAGGCCTCTTCAAAAAATATTACATAGCCACGACATACTCAAGATATTACACTTATTTCCTGTACATTGCATTGTCAGATATAGCACAGAATCCTGGCTTGAAATATGTGCAATTAGTTTCCTTTATCTCTCCTAACAAAAGGGCCCAGCTTTACTATGACAAGTATTGAATAAAGCACCACCAGTGGCTTGTGGTGGGAACACTTGTACTTGAACTGTACAGTATGTACTACCTCCTCTTTGGTAAGTACCCTGATTTTAAGGGAAAGATACACTGTAGGCTCAGCAAGGAGTACTTCCTTCCTCTGATATTTATATATACAGATTATTTAAATGAAGATATTGGACTAATAATGTCACTTCTAAGCGTATAGAATCACTTCCCAACTGACAGATATATCAGACCTTGGCTGTGTAAATTTGGTCAACTACCTAGGGAAGAAGATGAAAAGCTTAGTTTTTGACCAGAGAGATGGCTTAGTGGTTAAGGTACTTGCCTACAAAGCCAAAGGTCTGAGGATCTATTCCCTAGTACCCGTGGAAGCCAGATGCATGAGGTGCCACATGCATCTGGAGTTTGTTTGCTGCAGCTGAAGCCCCTGACATGCCCATTATCTGTCTCTCTCTTTCTCTCTGTCTCAAATAAATAAATTTTAAGAAATTAATTACAATAGCTTAGCTTTATAAAGGATGATGCTATTTAATGTGCAAAACAATTCCTGGTGGAAGATCACCCAAGAAGCATCAATATTCCTCATTCTGATTTTATAAACTAGGGTATTGAGTCTAGAGTCTTCCATTATACCTGGAGTGTTTGAGAATATGTACTTATAGCCCCAGTTAAATGACTGTAATGGAAGCCATGAGTCAAGTACACTAGAAGGTAGAATGAGGCTTTAGTTTTTATGTGGCTACATGTCTGTGTATATACTTGTCCAGTCCATACTACCTTTAGGGAGCCAGATTCTCCTGTGGAACACTTGGAAAACTATGAAATCAAGAAGTGTAACCTTTTCACTTTCTATGAATTTTCAGGTCTGTTTAACCTCATCCCTGTGGGTCTTTGAGTGGTGGCTATTGAAGGAGTTCAAACCAAGCTCTATTTGGCAGTGAACAGTGTGGGACACTTGTACACCTCGGTAAGTCTGTGTGCATGCTTTCACTATCCTGTTTTTCATCTTCTATGAAATAAAATGTGCTGTATGTGTTTTTAGGTCAGATTTTGGTGAGGAGATGAACCTTGGTTTCTATGGAAATAGATTGGTTTGGAAAGGCAAGATGAACTAATTAATCATTTGAAGTGAACATGTCTAATATAAAATCAAAATTGAAAATTTTTCATACAGTGACTTTGGGCTATACATATCATAAAATGGTCTTCTGGCTTTGTGGTTGTAGGAAACAAAGCTATTTCTTAACTATATGAACAAGTATTTTCTACCTTTATCCCTAAAAGAACTAATGAGATCTCTGTCTCTCTCAAATCAGCTCTAAGACACAAAAGACCAGTACTTGAAGTGCTTTTTAGGATTTGTTGCTCATCTGTTCAATTAGCAGAAATAAATCATTTCCATCTTTTTAAAGACTTTGTAAATAATTTTTGATTAATATAACCATTTCTGGTGTCCTTCATGCTATTTCAGTGCATTTACAGAGTATTCACTAATTGTATCAGGATAATTAATAGTTCTGGTCTTTAACACCATTTTCTGGAGCTTTCAAGCTCCTGTTTCTTCATGATGTATCCACACTACCTGTTTTTCAAGAACAATTTAACCTATTTCTTCATAAAATCTCCCAGGATCGTTTTATCAGGTGGATTTATTAACAATGTATGCCACAATTGAGTAAATAATATGGTTCCAAATTAATCATTTTTAAGCATATTGACATTTAATTATAAGCATAGTGGTAAAGTTAAGATTTTATTTATTTATTTTTTTGAGGTAGGGTCTTGCTATAGCCCAGGCTGACTTGAAATTCACTATTTAGTCTCAAATTGGC